>QRFJ01003877.1:0-141921 GCA_006176705.1 Cocos nucifera
GAAGGAGAGATTGCGAGTAGCTCTCAATTAAAAATTATTAGTCAGAATGCCAAACTTATTCTTAGACACCATCCAAATTTATTAGTTTTAATTTTGACCAACCTAGTAATTTTAGGTTCGACTGCATAGCCAAGAATCAAGTCCATCTTGGTTCTCTTTAAAGACATGGACTTGACCAACTACAACTATTATAACTGATCTAGAGAGTCCTTGACTTAATCTAAGACAACTATTGATTAGATTTAGTCAATTCTCTAATTAAGTCCATTCTTTAATCTAATCTTAGGTCTAATCCAATTAATGGACCTAATTTCCACTAACCCATCAATCCAAATTTTATGATTTGTGTCTAGGATCTTCAATTCATAATTCTAGATCCTAATCAAATAATTTCTTAATTCTTAATTAAGTTTTGGGTAGAGGGTTGGGATTCAAAATTTTGAAAATAATTTTCATCTTTGTAAAAAAAATTTACAACATGGTTCTCCCAACCAAGTTGTATGTTTGATTCATAATCAATATGTAAATAAAATAAACAGAAACTACTTTAGATCTAATCTAAACATGTTCATGTAATTGAAACTATTTCGATTCTAATCAATCATAAATCACCTTAGATCAAATCTATTATATTTATAATGATAAAAAATAGATTAAAATATTTTTAATAAGATCATAAAATTTTTTAGATCTAATCTAAAATTTTATGATTAAAATTTTAGATCAGCACAAACTAGGACAACCTCTCCACTGTAAGGGATAAACCTTACAGCAGGACAACCTAATAGTTCATGTGACCTAATTTTTAATTTTAGATTTAAATAATAGATTAAAAAATTTAGATTTGATCTAATCATTAATCTAAATATGCATAAAATCATGTGATAAAATTCTGGCTCGGATACTAATTGAAGGAAATAGATCTAAAATTTTGGGGTTAGATTTTGAAACTTTTTCAGATCTATGCAGTGGAAGACATGAATTAATCATATTAATTCATAATAAAATATGAAAAGCCCTAGATCTAGGATCTTATTACATGATTATAGCATGTAATTAAATCAAAATATAAAATATCAAAAGAATAAGTGTTGATCACATCAACATAGATCTACACTAGATCAAATCTCGATATGTAATAGGAAGATCAGATCATCTTTACCTTTGCAACTTGAATTTTTTAACTCATTGATTCAGGCCTGAGATTGTTGCTCCAAGCCACACATATGTCTGAACTCTATAGATTATCCACACGAGCTCTCAATCATAGATCAGAAGTTCGATGTCCGAAAATCAGCATAGTATGCTAGTACTATGCTGATCCTTCTTCAATGGTCGATCTGGATCTTTCTTCTTCAATTTTTGAACCCTCTAATAACCAAAAGATGAGGAAGATGATTTTGGACCTGAGACTCCTCTCAAAATCACAAAAGGATGGAGGAAGATAAGTAAAGAAAAGATCCTAGAAGAAGACCCTTCTTCTTCCTTGTTTCTCTCACCAATACTTAGGTTTTTCTCTCAACAAAATTCCCATGCCCAAGGTATTTGTGCCCAGATTTTCTCACCCCCAAAGATCCTTCTCTCAAGTCTTTTTTCACTAAAAAAATTACATTAAAAGACTCTTTAAATAAAGAGTTGTAGAAGAATCCTTGTCTAGGTCAAATACCTAGCAAGGATTAACCAAATTGGGCTAGACTTGGGGCACCCAACTCTTAGAGTGGTCAATCCCATCTTGATCACTCATCGACTTTGCAAGTACTTGACTATAACTAAAAATTTTCTATCACTAAATTAGAAATTCAGTTAGTTCGATACCAAAGCATAGTAGTTGCTTGCTAGCCATTATGGTGATCTCAAGTCTAAGGGATACTTATACCTATATTCCATCAGAGTAGTTCTTGATAGCAGAATGCTCTGAAGTTGGTCACATTCAATGATGATATATCCTTACATCTTACTTGTATGCCATACCAGTGTCTCCACACTTTTTGGTTAAGAAGACAACCAACCTATATAGCACACAACGATCTATGCTCGATAAATGCTGTCGTCCTAATTAACAGCATATCATTTAGTTGTAAACAATTTAAAGACTAATCAATAAATCCTCTCTTTATTGAAACTAAATAGTCCTAAGGACTTCATCATAATAATGGACTTTATTAGAAGATGTAGACTTGGTGATGAAAATATCAAAAATATATTTTATTTAATAATAAATTAATTATAATTATAAAATAGCATAATTATCAATAGACTGATAATTAGCTTTCGAATATATTTTTCCATAATGATGCATGAATTTGATGAATGATATTTTATTATTAAAAGTATCTTATTTTTGAAATATTATGATGAAGCATGATTGAAAGTATTGATCTTATTATATATTATACTTGATTGATTTCAATACCATATGATTATGTGTATTCTTAACGAACTAAAATAAAAAACATAAATTATGAAAAGAATTATGAATTAAGATGATTTGAACTTCAGCCTGACTATGTGGAGAATCCTGCCAATGGAGGTTAATATATTGACAATGATTTAGTCTTAAGGGTTTATGTCTCCAGCAAACCAGCAATAAACCACTAGCAGACAAATGATTTTCAAGGACTTTGCTGCCAGATGATTCACAGCTCACCGCAAGATGATACACAGTGTTATGATCCTACCATAGGGATAATATAGTCATAGCTCATGGCTGATAAGAATGATCGATAAGAATTTGATAATTTAGAAGAAAACTAAATTTTTGAAAGAAACTCAAAAGAATTGAATTTGGCATGATAGTAATTTGAAAATACTATATAATAAAAAATAATTTTGACCTGATGAATTCTATATGTTTCTTTTCTATTAGTGATGATTTATTTTATTATCTAATAAAATCTAGTTGAAGTAATCATTGCTAACTAGGCTTTCTAGCTCATTATCCCTATTTGTATTGTTTTTATAGATCTTATGAACTAAGACGATACACGGATATATACAGAAAAGTGACTACAAGCAGAATCTTGATATTTGTATTTTAGATTGAAAATTTTATTAAAACTGATGTAAGATCTTTTGAGTATTATTGAACTTTATAGAATATTAAAATTAAATTTTAATTAATTAAATTTTAGATTTAATTTATGATTAATTATTTTATTGTTGCTTTATAATAGCATGATGAGATGTCTTTCATACTCATGGGGAGAGTTTTCTATGGGTGTGTAGTGGTTGCCATGATCCCTAGCTTACGATCGTGGGTTAGAGGCATGATAATTAAAATGGTATCAAAGCATAAGTAGATAAATTATGACACATAGAATTAGACATAAGATGAGTGAAGGTGGGTTGACACAAGAAACATGGGGTATAGATCTATAATGATTGCAATATAAGTTATCTTCATAATATTATGATTACAAATGAAAAGATTATTGTAAAATATGTCTCAAAATCAATCATCAATTTATTGATGGTTAAGCTATTTTATAATTCTAATTAATTTATTAATTAATAAAATATATTTTTTGATATTTTTCATCATAAGATTTCATCTTCTAACGAACTTCATTATTATTATGAAGTCCTTAGGACTATTTAGGTTTGATAAAGAGAGAATTTATTGATTAGTCTTTAAAATTATTCATAACCAAATGATAGACTGTTAATAAGAATGATAGCATCTATCAAGTATAGGTCAATGTATGCCATGTAGGTTGGTTGTCCTCTTAACCAAGAAGTGTGGAGACACTGGTATGGCATACAGATGAGATATAAGGGTACATCATCATTGAACATAACCAACTCTAGAGTATTCTGCTGTCAAAAATTTCTCTGATGGAATATAGGTATAAGTGTTCCTTAGATCTGAGATCACCTCAGTGGCTTGCAAGCAACTCATTGTACTTTGGTACTAGACTAACTAAATTTCTAATTTAGTAACGAAAGGATTTTGAGCACAGTCAAGCACTTATGAAGTCAGTGTGTGATCAAGATAGGATTGACCACTCTAAGAGTTGGAGAACAATGCATCACTATATTTCAATATAACAAAACTTTGGCCAAGATAATCTATGAGATGGATTTGGTATTTTGAAATACAATGTGGACAGTCTGATCAGAGTTGACAGTTGAACTTTGAGATGTCCAAAGAACATTTTGGTCAAGAGGATGAATTATATGTAAACTATATCCACATGGGTTCTAAGGATGTTTGTTCTACACATTCGACCTATCCGATCGTCGGGTACCATTACTAGATGATCACTTTAACTGATACAAAAATTTATTTCTATGCTATCAGCTTAGATTCAAATCTATGGGTTCACATACATTAGAGTTCATGATCTGATTGGATGGTTGATCAATGATTAAGAATCATTCTAAGGTTAAACAATCAATACAATTGATGTTTAATCTAGTGCAAATATTGCAGGAGGATTGATTAGCAATTTGATTATTAATTGACTTAATTTGATTAAGCCAGAGGATTGAGGTTATATCTAATTAAATTTGATTTAATTAGATTTAGTTTGGGCTTGATTGGATCAAGTTCAATTGGTTTATTAGATAAGCCAAGTGCAAGAAAGAACTAGTCCTAGTTCAACTAGGACATGGGTCAATCCAATTTTCTAATTTGATTAAAAAATTAAATCAAAATTAAATTTAATTTAATCTAATTTAATTTAATTTTTAATTGAGTTAAGATCTACTCTAATTGGGTTAAATTAATTCTGATTTAGTTTGGTTCAAATATCATGTTTGACCAAGTCAAATTAGAAATCCTAGTGAGACTAGGACTTCTTTCCTTACGCCACTTGATATCTCACGCCCACCCCACACCCCCACACCTATTTTTTAGGATTTTTTCATGGAAAACCATTTCTCTCAGGTCTTCACGCACACCAACTTGCTTTCCTTCTCTCTTACATGGAATTAAGTTGTGGACCAAGTCAATAGAAGGTAGGTTGTTATGGTTTTGAATTCTATGTGATAGAATCCTAACAAACCAAAACTCCCATAAAGTGCCGCCCACTTCCTATGTTCTGGAATTTTTGGTGGAAAAAGGAGACTTTTGTGCAACAAAAAGTGTGGTCCACACCAAAGAAAAAGGAGAGAGCACCCAAGAGTTGGGCGCCCCTTGTCTTGCCTAATTTGGACCTACCTTATCTAGGTATTTGACCTAGACAAGACTTCTCCATATCTTATTATTTAAAATAATTTTTGGACTAATTTTTTTGTGAATTCTAGACATTTGAGAGACCTTTTAGGCATGGGAAAATAAGAGAAATATTCATCTTGGGCATGGGAGTTCTAAAGGCACCAATCTAGGTGTCTACGTGAGAGAACAAAGAAGAAGAAGAGGGTCTTCTTCTAGGGCTATTTTCTTCTTTTCTTTTCCTCCAACTTTGAGATTTGTTTGAAAGTTGTCTCAGATATAGAATTTCTCTTATTTTTTCTAATTTTTTAGAATATCCAAGTCTTGAAAAAGAAAGCATCGAATCGACCATTGAAGAAGGATCAGCACAATACTAGCATACTGTGCTGATTTTCTGCATCGAACTTCTGATCGGGGTTCGTGGACTTGTGTGGACATCTCTTAGAGGCTAAATGCATGTGTGGCTTGAAGCTTCATCCTTCAGCTTGGATCAGCAAGTTAGAACATCTAACTTGCACAAGTAATATGGATCTAATCTATTATTACATACCTATATTAGATGTAGTGTGGATGCATGTTGATATGATCAATATATTTTTCTTTCTAATATTTTTAAATTTTAATTTAATCTCATGCTATAATCACGTAATATGATCTTAGATCTAGGGCTTCTTTGATTTTTATAAAATAAATTTTAATTTATTTTATTCTTTCGCTATCTGATCTTGAAAAAATTTCAAGATCTAGCCCTAAAATTCTAGATATGGTTTCTTCAAAGATCACTTAGGAATAATGATTTAGAGGGCCCTGATATATGATGGACAATCTAGGGATCATGTTGTGATTTGATGGATTTTGATCTAAAATAACTGCAAAAGGATTGAACATGTAATTTTATCATGTATTTTAATTATTAGTTTGATCATTAATTGTTAAAGTGAATTGTAAGCATAAATTCGATGGGAGAGTAATAATATGATATCGATATTGCTCCTAGTTAAGAAGTTGACTATTAGTGATAATATAAAGATTAGATGATAAAATATTGTTCCAGATTGGACTAAGAAAATCTTTTATGATATCTTATTAGAATATTTTTTGAAGTTGAACTTGATACGTGGATCATGTATAAACTAACATGTTAAGATGAATGCATATCTGGGAATATTGCAAAAAAAAGAGTTTATTTCTAATGAAAGAAATTAATTTTATGTTATGATTATAGAGGATTCTTAGTGGAATCACTAACAATTTTAATTATCATCTTTGGATCTAAGTAATAGATCTTATTTTATGCCTATTGAAGATTATATGGTATATATGAAAATTCAATTCAAAGTTCAGATTTATGAATTGATTTGGAGTTATTTTGCCTTTGTTATTGAGGTCCTTAATAAAATTTGGTATAGCATGGCGATTTGGTTTTAAGATTTTTGCATGATTGTTATGGAATGGTTTTGATAGATAGTAAGGATCTTGATGAAAGAAACTTTAGAAAAAGATTATGATTTGAAATTACTTATATGTTTTGATTTATGTCCTAACTTGATGGAGCATCGATGGATTTTCTTATTGATTTGACTTATAGGGTTTTGATTTGGAATTATCTAATTAAATTAATACTAAAATTAAGATTTGATTTATATTGGACTACAGTAGAGCTACATGATAGTTTTAAATGTGATATTGGACTAAAGAGTTAATCAAGATTCTTGTGCACCAAACAAAAGTATGAATGAGAATTGGAAGTTTATCTTTGGCTTATATGGTTGTTTTAAATATGTCAAATGACCAAAAGAATGATTTAGATAGATGTGCATAATATGTGTTAAGAATAAGACTTAAAAATTCTTTTGACCTAGCTGAAAGTTAAATTTGGATCTATTCAATACACCATAGTATATTTTAATAGAAAGCCATTTCATGTATGCAAAAAAATTTTGATTGTTTGATCAGAGTGCGCAGTGAAAGTATGATGATTTGAATTATTTTGAGCGAATCAAGAATGTTAATTCTTTAAGTTAAAAGAATTATGATAGATGATATAATTTGATATTCCTTATACAAGAAATTTATTGATAATGAAAAGAATAATATTTTGAATTCAAAATTATTTTGGATGTCATTATGTGATTTTCAAAAGAAGAACTCCCATTTACTATGTTAATAAAATTTTTAACATCCTGAGTCTTGATGAGTGGACCCTTGAATCTTGATTCTAAATTTTGAATATTTATAGATAGATTTTCTTTATCCTAGAACTGAATCTTATGCTTCTCTATCTGTTAGAAAGAACTGAGATTGTTTATCGATCTTTGATTTTAATGTTTGAAATTTTATACTCAAATACACATCTATAGAGAGTATAGTAAAATTATTTATAATCTTGTGATAAATTGATCAAATCATGAACATTTAAGGATTTGGCGAGAAACTCGATATTCTTATTTGGAATTCTTATTTAGAACTAAGATGTTGATTTTCTTCTATTTACAAGAGATGGGTTTGACTTTGATCATCTATAGAAAGAATCAAGTCATAAGTATAAAACCTAATTCTTATAAGAAATGAAATTATGATTGTGAAACTTTAAAGTTCGAAAATCTTTGATAGAAAATTTTGGGATAAAATTTCTTTTAGGGGAGAAGAACGTAATACCTAGCCCAATTAGGCCTAACCCACTTGATCCCAACCCTACCACAAGCACCAATCTCAAAGCAGCAAAAAAAAAAGAAGGCTAGCACATGCTGGAAATACTGTGGACAGGGGAAGAGAGTCCGAACATGACTCATCTTTCATTTCTCTCTAAATTCATAGGACAATGCTTGACTTTAAGCCTGATTTTACCACCCTCTCAGCACTATTTATGAGCCTTTCCATTCTCTCTTTCATTCCCTACTAGAAGAGTTAGATTAGATGGTTGTTGGTGTAGAAATCCATGAGGATGCTGGAGGTTGCTGGAGTTGAGAGGGTGAGGCCGTCGACAGGACCTGTAAAATAAATTTCAAACCAGAGGGGGTGGCTCTGATAGAACCCTCCGACGCTCAAGTTAATTCTTCGGCCAACTAGAATGGAGTGCTCAGGATATAAAGAAGCAGAGTAGCAGAAAAGAGGAGGGAGCTTAGAGAAATATGTATCTAGAGGATTTCTTTTATAGATGGGTCTGTAACAAACTGATGATGACAGTCGTAATCATCTGATAGTGGGCCGCTCGGGACCATGTGAATTTTGTTATGAAGAGTGGTGTCCATTGTCGTGACGTGCTAGTCTGTTGAGATTTAATAGTTGAGATTCAGATGGAATAGATGTTGGCAGTGAAGAGCTCCAAATCACAATAGATCCAGAGATGTTCGGACTTCTCTAAGGTTGTTCGCGTGTAGGTCCGTTGAGTTGGGAGCTGAATTTATGTGGATGATGAGGTCCTTCTAGGTGACTGAAAGGAGTTTGACTGGATGGAGATCGACTAAAAGGAGCATGATTGGAGAAGTTTGTCCAGAAGGAGTGCGACTAGAAAAGTCCATCTGGAAGGTGCGCGATAGGAGGAGTTCATCTAGAAGGAGCAAGACAGGAGGAGTTCGTCTGGAAGGAGTAGGCTGGGAGAAGTTCATTCGGAAGGAGCATGATTGGAGAAGTTCATCTAGAAGGAGCGGGATTGGAGAAGTTTATCCAAAAAGAGCACGACCGGAGGAGTTCATCCAGAAGGACCATGACTGGAGGAGTTCATCTAGATGGAGCACGACTAGAGACCTAAACCTGTCATTCATTTCTAATCAATAGACAAGTTTAGTATAGTGGTAGTTCACCTTCACTATTCAAGGTCGTGCTGCCGGACTTCTATGTGCTTTCAAGAATTTCTGTAGTGCAAACTCGTCATCGAGGGGGTCGATGAATTTTAGTAGCAGAGAGGTTAGTGGCCAAGAATTTTGGTCAAGAACTTCGGTGGGGATTGTTCTATCCCCAACACTTGTCCCCCTACTCGCGAGTTCGAGTTTCGAATGAATGGAGTTAAGAGAGGTCACTGTAGCCAAAGTTCTTTGATAGCCTCCTGCTCTAGGAGAATGGAACCTTTTGTCCTTTTTTCATATTGGCATTGAGATTTTAATGTAGAATGACCTGAAGGGGCAATCCTCCTTGAGAAGGCATCTGGTGTAGAGCTCTATATACGGCACAATTAGAGTGGGACATGTAGCGGATTGTGGTTGGTTGAAGGAATCCCATAGTTATAACTTTCCATGGCTTTGATTTTCTATTTAAACCTCTCCTTCTTCTCCTGTGGCTTCTTACCTTCATCTGCGCCCCTTCTTCTTTTCCTTTCTCCATCTTCCATCATCGTTGAGTGTTCCACCTTCGTCATCCCTATTCTCCCGCAACATCTCTGGCCATCGACATCTTTCTCAATCATCCTCCATCTTTCCAGTCCTTATCTTGAGTTTTTCAATTTACCCTAGGTTAGTCCCTCATCCTTGTCCTTTTGATTTTTAGTTTTCTTGCATCCTTCGAGTTTCTTCGAGTTTTTCTAGGTGGGTACAGCCATTCCTCATCCTCGAGTTCTCAACGCCCTTTTTTTCTAAGTTTTTTAGGGATTTTACTTGATTTAATCTGATCTAGATGTCATCCGAGGTTTCTTGGTCTAGCAGTTCTAGGAGTTTGGCCAATCCAAATTCCCAAAATCTTGAGACTAGAATGGAAACTAGACCTAGGGCAGTATCTCGATCAGATTTCATACCGGGAACCATCCCCTGTTTCTTGACTGCTGAAGACCTGTCGTTAGTTAGGATCCAGTATGGAGTGCTTTTTGAGTACGAGTTGGAGCTTTCTGGACCAAGTGACCGAGCTTGTGCCCCTCCTTCAGATCGATTCTGCTTGTATTTGGAGGCATTCTATGCAAGATTATGGCTTCCTCTCCTCGCTTTTGTTGTTTCTCTTTTTCATTTTCTAGACATCTCTTTAGCTTCTGTAATATCAAACTTCTTTAGGTTCATAGTAGAGTTTCTTACTCTCTGCATATCCACCAAAGCGTCATCCTACTGCGAAGAATCTTATTGATCTGATCTTATTGATCCTAATCAGGAACATACTTTATCCTTAAGCATCATCCTACTATGAAGGACTGGTGGTATGTCTCATCATAGTTCGGCAAGAAGGGGCTACTCAAGGATGCTCCCTCCTTGATTCACAACTAGAAAGAGAAGTTCATTTTTATTTCTTGCCGGATCTTAGATTTAGGACTTGCATCCTGAGGAAACCTGAGAGATTTCGTCCGTTGAGCCTCGGGATTAGAAAAAGAGGACCAAGAGTCAGTTAGCAAAATTAAGGATTTCTGAACTTCTCTTGTGTCCAAGCTAATAAAAGAACAAACTATATTCAACCTCAGCCTCAGTCCCTTGAATTCAAAAGGTACACGACTGAAGTTGTGAGTTATCCCCCTTTTTCTTTTTTCTTTTTTTTTTGACTATATTTTTGTGTTCTTTATTATAAAAATAGATCTCCAGGTAGTCGAGATGCTCACGAGGGGACTCCCAGCCTGCAAGAGGAAGGCACCGGATGAGGGCTTGAAAAAAGCAAGGGTCGATATTCTAATTCCCGTAGTTCCTGTTAGTGCCATGGGTGCTCCTGAAATTGCTCCCGAGGTTGAGGTTTCTCCCACTTTTGAGTCCAGACCTGCCACTGAGGCCATCAATCTTCTAATGCGATCGAGCCCCCCAGTAAGGCCCAAGTCCCAAAGCCTCCCCTCAGAAGGAAGAAAAAGGTGGGGAAGAAGAAGAGCAGAAGGGCTTTGAGGAAATTCCAATGGAAGGTCCGCCATAACGGGCCTAACAGCTTTGATGAAGAAATAGGGGAGAACCCCTTCAACAATCATGAAGTCATCCAGGGTTTGTTCGATGGGTTTACTATACCCAAAGTGGTCGATAGGATTATGGATGCCGATGTCAACCAACGTACTTGGAACTCACTTGGATCCTTTTTTGAGGTAATCACTTTATCTTTTTTCTTTGTTCTTTTTAATTTTCTCAATATTTTCCTATCCACACCACTCATTTTGCCATCAAAAATATGTTTTTGAATAGACGGGCCATCAACTACTGGGCTACATTAGATCTCTGAACCGCTTGAGGTCAGAATTGGAGAAGGCCCATGAGGATCACTAGGTTGAGGTCGAGCACCTTATTATGGAGTGAGACAAGATTGATTTCTCCTTGAAGGAAAAAACTAATGAGGTCAAGGTTCTTCAGGAGGCACTCCACAAGGAGAAAGAGGCATCAGAGGAGTTGAGGACCACTCTTAGCTTAGAGGAAGAGCGAAGAAGAAGAGCTGAAGTTGAGACCACTGAATTAAAGGAGTAGATTTTGAGGCAAGTCTCAGAGGTGATGGCTCAGGTGATAGAAGAGTTCAAGGTCTCTCCCGAAATGAGGGACCTAAACATCAAATTCGGCCAAGAGGCCTTCAACAAGGGTTTCAAGCTCTGCGAGAATAGGGTTGCCAGCAAATTTTTGGAGCTTGACCTTGACTTCTTGTACAAAAGGGCTCCTGAGGAAGCGGCAGATCCATCTACCATTGCAACCGACCTCCCACCTATTGAGTCAGCTTTCGCCACACCTCCGACCTCCTCTACTCCTACCATTGTCGAAGGGTCTGCACTGACTGAGGCTACATCGGACTCTTCCACCATTCTTCTGGAGGTCTGAGACCTCCTACTTTTGTATTTTCTTTTTTATTTTTTCTCCTTGTATTAGAAACATTCTGATTAATGAAGTCAATTTTGAGAATGAGCTTTTCTTCTATGAAATCTATGTGGTGACATTTTCATGCTTCAAGTGCAATCTCCTATCAAGGCTAAACCCCTTCCTCAAGGTGTCCTCTTGAAGTCCCACAAAAAAAGCCTAAGGAAAGAGGCTCATTAAGCTAAGAAGAAGTTAGAGAAAGTAGAGGACGAACTTTGGAAGTTGAGAAAGCTTTATTCTGAAGCCACGATTGAAATTACTCATCTCCGGCAGGTCCATAAAAAGGATGCTATGGACTACATCAATAAGAAGTGCCATCTGACAAAAGAACTAGAGCGAGTGAAGAAGCTCGACAGTGAGAAGACGTGGGCCTTGACGTCTAAGGTTAGCTTCCTTGAAGTTAAGCTCAATGCAGCAAAGAAGAAAGTTTAGCTATTGGAAGGAAGCTCGCCATGGTCTTCCGATAAGATGTGGTATGATTGGATTGGTCAAAAAAAAATTTTGAGCTTCAGAAATAGCTTCAAGACACCGAGGCTTGGCATAATAATTATAGATCAGGCTAGGCAGAGAAAATATCCAAGCTCGAATGTGAACTCAAGATGGCTAGAGATGAGGTGACTCATCTTCAGAAGTAATTAGCCGATAGTCAACAAGCTGGTAGAAGCAGAGAATCCGAGCAAATTACTTCACTAAGGAAGACCATGGGAAATCTTTTCGAAACCATTGGGAAAGAAAAGGCCAAAGTACAGTGACTGAAGATTCAGCTAACTTACGAACAATAAGCTATTAAGGATGCAGAGGCTGAGTTGGTGGTCCTGAGAAGGCAGTTACAAGAATCTAGAGATCGTTGCTATCGAGCTAAGAAGTTGTTCGGGGATTGCCTGTTGAAGAGGAAGGAACTAGAAGAAAAATTTTTCAGCTTGAAGCAATCCCTCGTGATGGCTGGGGTTGGTAGCCCAAAGTTTGAAGAGTCCGATCCTTCTTAGGACTTCGTTTGTCCTTCTATTTTGTTCTTCTTTTTTATACATGGTCGTGCAGGACCTTGCTTGTAATGAACCTCATCCTTAATGAAATAATGCTTTTCATCTTTTTTTTTTATCTTTTTATTCTGTGGGGGTTCATTGCTTGTCGATTCTTTTATTTTTTTATCTCATCTTTTAATGAAATGACTATTAGGCTATGTCTTCCTCCTGCCTTAAACAATCGAAGGTCTTCATTCATGTCAAGATAAGATCCTCTTCTCATTCCTGATAGGGTTGGCCTTCCTTTATTAGTGCGAGATCCTCCTCTTGTTGCTAACAAAAGTATAGGGGCACAAAAGGGCCGTTGAATGAGCCTCTCTCCTTCTCTTATCTAAAATAATCGAAGGTCTTTATCCATGTCAGGATGAGATCCTCCTTCTGTTTTTGACATAATTGACCTTTCTTGTCCTTCTGTCAGGATGAGGTTCTCCTCCTATTTTTGATGGGGTTGGCTTTCATTTGTTAGGACGAGGTCCTCCTCCTATCCCTAACAAAGGGATAGGAGTACAAAAGGGCCATTGAGAGGGCCTTTCTCCTCCTCCTATCTTAAATAATTGAAGATCTTCATCCATGCCAAGATGAGATCCTCCTCCTATTACTGACATGATTGATCTTCTTTGTCTTTCTGTAAGGATGAGGTTCTCCTCCTATTCTTGATGGGATTGGTGTTGCCTAGAGGTGGCAACCCAAGACAGGGGGTAAATTGGGTTTATAAAATTTTTGGCCAAATTATACACTAAAATAAATATATACTTCTAATTAAGAGAAACTTGAATACTTATGATGAATGAGCAATGTATAGCACTAGAATTAAAAGCAACTAAATAAGGCAAATATGTAAAGCAAATAAAGAAAGCAAGAAAAGCAAAACCATAAAACAAACACACAAAGATTTTATAGTTGTTCAATGCAACCCTGCACCTACATCCACTCCCCAAGCTCTTCTTCAAAATTCTACTATAATCCTAGATTATAGTGCATTTAATTTAACATAGGATCACAAACAAATTTAGTTGATTTTATCAGGCTCACCAACCATAATCCTATATCGATAGTTTTTCTGGGATCACTATCAATCCGGTTGGTTTTAACCTAGGAGAACCAACCACAATATTTATACTATCCAATTTTTTGCTTAGATCAACCTACATCCCAAGTTTCTTTTTTCTAAAGAAACTTGAAAAGAAACAAAAATACAAGTATAAAAATTTAGCATAAAAAATAAAAGAAAAGGAACTCTTTTTGAAGTTTGATCGAGACTGAAAGATGGCTCTTGAAGCTTTATATTCTCTCCTTTGAAGGCTAAGAGGAAGCTTGAATGACTGAGGATGATAACACTTGAAAGCTCTCTGAATTTGATGCACAAAATCCTCTCTTTTCTCTCTTTCCCTTTAGATATTCAATTAACCTCATAATTTGAATGATTTCTACTTTCAATCCACTTAATTTTGCTTTCCAAATATTTCTCTAGCTTTTTATATTCTTTATGATAGTTGGAGGATCAATTCTATCTATTGGAAGCCTTAAAATAATCATTAGAGTGGAGAAATGGTCATTAGAAAAAGCTGCAAAAAACTAGCCATTACGATCACTGGATCGGCTCAGTTTTTGACTGGGTCTGCTCAGTTTATAGCTGGGTCGGCTTAGTCCCCTGGATCTTAAAGAACTAGATTTCTGCACTTTCTATCTTTTGCTTCTAGTAAGACTAGGTCAACTTAGTCGATCAGCCTAGTTTGCATGCCATGCATGCCAAATAGCCATTTTAAAAGGAGATGACCTAGGATCATCCCTTGGGTTGATCCTTTTGCTAAAACCTAATTTACTTCCAATTTATGCATCCAAAAATTATGGGACTACCTCCAAAAGATCATAAATCTTTTAAGCTTATTCTTAAAGCTTTCAAAATAGATTTTCTCCAACTTTATAAAATTATAATTTTGCCCCTTGTCATTTTTTCTTGATCTTCAACTAGATAAAATTATAATTTTAACTTGAACACTTGGAAAGACCTACATCCATTCTTGAAATACATGGTTAAATACTTAAACACTCAAAATTGATGATTATCAAAATCAATCATGAGGTCAACAATCTCTTCCTTTTTTATGATGAAAAAACTTTGAGTATATGCATAAAAATATAATTTAATATATTTTAATAAATTATCTAGTATAATTCATGAAGTGATAATATACATAAGCATAAATGCACACTTCATGAAGACTCCAATTAATATTTCACATAATTTATATACTCATATCAAAATAATATTTCAATTCAAATCAATGAGTATTAAGGTTCCAAGCAAAAAATTCATTAAGTTTCTTAAGTATTAATTCTTTAAGAAATTCATTGAGTTTCTTAAGTATTAATTCTTTAAGCATATACTCAATATACCTCTCCTCCTTTTTGACAACATCAAATAAACTCATGAGAAAGAATAAGAAAAAAATCATCAAAATCAATATTAAGTTATTAAATTGAGAGATGTATCAAATTTAGAAGATCAATTTAAATTTATCATCTCTCCTTTGAAAACTTATCTTTTGATTTGAAATATGTATAAAATATATTCTTTACTTTTTGAAATTAGCTTGAATTCAAATGTCAAAGTCTCTCTCCCTTATTAAATGATGATAGTCAAACTCAAAAGATTTCAATTTAATTTCAAGAGGTTATTAAATCTGAACTATATGGGATATTTAATATGAAAATAAGCATATTTGATATCAAATTTATATTAATATTACTCTTTCTTTTTCTAAAAGGTTTAAATTTAGATTTTTCAAGTCAATATTAAGGGATAGAGCTTTTCAAAATATTTTAGTATATTTAATACCAAGTAAAGCATGTCCAACATTAAATTTCTATTTGATACTACCAATTTAGATTTTCAATTCAGGTTCAAAAAAATAGAGATTTTCAAATAAAACAAGTATAACATGAAAAAATTTTGACACTAATTTTAATATTTATTCCTTGCTTTTCTCATGAAGTTTTTGTTAATTAAGCTTAGGAAAGATATGTATCACACATGTATCGAGAAAATTAATATAGTATCAAAGTAGTTGAGTGGTACTTTTTTAAATTTAGATCTTAAGTAAAAATTAAAATAATTTTATAAGAATTTCTCAAGGTATATTAAAAATCTAGTTCATATTTAGATTTATCTTTCAAATTCAATTAAACTCCAATCAATTTTCAAGAATAATCATGCAAATCAAAATATGAAATCAGCACATTAATAATACCACTTTAAGCCATTTTCAATTATTGAAGAATAATTTATTTGTTAGAAACTATTTTAAATCAATAGTATTTTAAATCAAGTAAATCAAATTGACTAAACTTATGAAAGCATAAATTGAGAAGACTATAAGATATTTGATGAAAAGTTTGAAATCAATACAATAACGCTCAAAATAAGATAATTGATAGAGAATTTAAGATCACAAATTCATCAATATTTTTAATCAAATCAAATCAATAAATTTTTCTTATTTTTTATATTAATAGCTGAATTAATTTACTTTTCAACTTTCTCTTCCTTTATATTTCAAAATAAGTATATTTTAAATTTAGATTATCAAAATGATATATATATATATATATTCATTCTTTAGCATTATCTTTCACTTTTCTTTTTCAAAATCTGCATGCTTAAGCTTTATAATTTTTGTTACTCTCCCTTTTTCTTTCAAGTTAAGCATGTTTAATTGATACCACATTAACCTTTAATTAATATAAATTTATCTTTAAGCTTGGATTTTTAAATTTGATTGATACCAATTTAGTAATTATTTTATCATTGGTATTTTCTCTCTCTTACTTTTGCAAATAAAGCTATTTTAAAATTAAATAAAATTTTAAGGGAACAAGCATCAATTGAGTGAATTAAGTATTAAAGTATGCTTTTAGTTTAAATAAATATAGCATTTACTCATGTAGCTACTAAATTTTTTTAAAAAAATTGCATTTCATTAACTTCAAAAGATGTTTACATTGATAACAAATATCTAAAAATCCAAAGTATGTCATGCAAATATATTTCTCGATTTTAATTAATAAGAACTTTAGTCTTCAAATATTTAAATAATATAGTCTTGAAAATATTTCTCTTCACTTTGACATTAAAGTAAATCATTCAAAAGTATATCACAAGAATTTATCTCAAACATTATAGTAGCAAGAATATAGCCATGAAAAATCATATTTGAGACAAAGCAACTATTCTTTTGCTAAAAGATAAATCAATAAAATATAAGATATATTATAAGCTATTTAATTCTAAATGAATAAAATTAAAGTTTTTTTAAAATATTTAGATTTAAAAGTAAATGATAATTTTTTTAAAGTATTTTGCATGATATCAACTTCAAAAGATTTTAGAAGCATATTTTTTAAATTTATTTTTGGATATATCATTCAAAGCAAATCATAAAGAGATTTGCTTAATTTTTTAGAAAATATCTCTTTCTCTTCTTAAGTAGTATCAATCAATTTGAAATATAAATATATCAATCTTATAATTTATCTCAAGATATAATATCAAAAATATATTCATGCAGACCAAATTATTTGCAAGGATACTTTCTTCTTTTTATCAAAAATAAAATAATAGAATACAGGACGATAATGATATATTTAATATCAATCGTCGAAGTTTTTGATCGAAAAAGATGAATCAATTTAAATTCAAATCAAATTATCTTGATAAGTTAATTTGAATAAATCATGCAAAATAAATCATAGAGAGATATACTGTTTAAATTTAGATCTTTCTTTTCTTAAGAAATATCATTTAATCAAGTTCAAAAAGATATGAAATTTTTGATATTATCTCAAATGATATCATATAAGCTATACAAAATCAGATTTGAGATAAAACATTCTTTTCTTTTGCTAAAAAAAATACAATAGAGTTCAAGATAAGAATGATACCATTGATATCATGTGTGAGAATTTTTTTAAGAAGAATCTTCTTTATTCCAAAAGAATTTTTTTTTATTTTAATAGCTTTGAAAATAAAATCAAATAACAACTTGTCCAAAGATTTTTTTTAATACCACTTGATCTAAAATTCAAACCATTTTGAGAATTTTAAACTATGATTAATTATTTTGAATTGATATCGATAAATCATCTAAGATAAATTATAAATAGATTTTCTGTTATTCTTTGAAAGATCATTTCATTCCTTTTCTTATGAAATACCAGATAGTTAAGTTTACAAAAGGTATGAACTTCTTGAATTTATCTCAAATAATATAACATTATGAATTTAGATTTATGATAAAGATATTCTTTTATTTTTGTCAAAAAATAAAGCATTGAAGTGTAAGACAATGATGTGTTGTTTCATAGCAATTATGAAAGTTTTGATACCAAGAGCTTTGAAATTTAAAATAAATAATAATTATCTTGATACTAATTTTTTGAAAATCAAATTGAATAATTTGCTTAGAAGTTTTCATGATATCAATAGAACTAAAATTTAGATCAATTAATAACTTTTTTAAAGGTTTGATACCACTTAAAGATTGAAGAAAAACTAATTTTTAAATTTATTACTTAAAAATAATATGAATAAAATATGAAAGCATATTTCAAATTCAAGTTGATACCAAGTACAAAAGGCATTCTTCAAGTTGGGGGACAAAATTGATTGAGCTTAAAATGAGAGGGATCTAGATATTGGCTCTATGTGTTGATTTAACTATGTAATTTAAAATCCTTAAGGATTAACCTAAAATGCAATGCAACTTAATACATCAAGTATTTTAAATTTTATAATTGATGTCTTTTCTTGAAGTATTTATTTTATGCTAATTTTTATTAGAGTTTTAATAATTTAGCATTTTATGAGGGGAATGTCTAAATTTGTTTCTTTTGCAATCAAGAACATTCATAGTTAATTAAACTTATTTTGATTTAAGTTTCTCAAATAAATAATTGATAAGGAAAAGCTATTAAATCATGCTTAATTAAATCATGCTGATTTTCAAGATAATTTCAATTCATACCATAATATAGAGGAAAGCATATTGATCTTTAAAATTAAAGTGTTCAAATCATAGTATACATCAAAATTAATCAATCATACCAACATATGAGAACATTGAAAAGTATCTCAAGCAAGGATATAAAACCATATTGATAGATCTTTAGAAATAATAAAATCAATCAAAATAACTTTAACAAATATTGATGGTATGATGTAAAGAAAGTTTAGATTTTACCAACATCATCACCTATCCAAGTCCATTCCCAAGGCATCCAACTATAAGTATTTTCTCATTTCATTCCATTGGATCCTTGGTGTACTTACAAAATCATTTACTAATTTTTGATACCCAAGTCATCTTGGATCCATGGAGGTTAGAGCTCATGGTTCTTTTTGAAATCTAAATTTATTTGATAGAAGTTTGGCCATTTCTTTTAATATTGTATTTAAAAATTTTATGGCCAACTTTATTACATTTAAAATACTTGATTGAAGAATTTTTAAATGAAGCTTTTGTAGACTTATTTTTGATAAATTTTTATTTTCTTAATAAATTATAGCCAATTTTATTTTTATCAAAAGCAATCCTTTGATTGTTTAATATAGCTTGAAGCTTTTGCGATCCAATTGTAAACTTTTCAATTATGGACTTCAAGCTTTCAATCTCTTTCTTTAGTTTGACATTTTTTTCTAAATTTTTTTTTTTCAAATTTACTCTTTTCTTTAGCAAAAAATCTTAATTTATTAAGTTCTTCTTTCAACAGAAGATTTTCTTCAATCATAAATTTTTTAGATTTTAAAAATCTTTCTTTATCTTTAAATAAGAAATTTTTAGATTTAGCTATATTATCCTTTTTCTTAGTTAGAGTTTCAATTTGTTCCAAAAAATTTTTCTTTTCTTTGACCATATTTTTCAAAAGATCTTCTTTTTCACTCAAAACTTTATTTTTCTCTTTAGTCAAAGATAGGTTAGATTTTCTAAGCTCTTTGTTTTATAGCCTTACTTTTTTATGTTCATCTATTAACTTATTAAATACTTAATATAATTTATTAAAAAAAAATTTAGCAGAGTGTTCATGATATACCTCATTATTTTGAGCCATAAGACAACAACTTTCTATACCTTCCTCCTCTTTCTCATTCTTCCTTTCTTGGCTTTGCTCCTCTTTAGTTGAAGCTTTCTTCTTCATTTATTTCTTGTTCTTCTTCTTTTCATTTTCATGCACCATGAGGCATGAGTTAGGATAAGCTTTCTTTTCTTCTTGGAAGCTTGATGCTTCTCTTTGATTTGCTCCCTCAAAAGTAGTTTTCAATTTCTTTCATATTTGATTTATTGAAATACATGAAGAAATTATATTAAAAATATTTATGTCTAATGGACAATAAAGTAAATTCATTGCTTTAGCATTCATTTGAATCATTTCTTTATCATGAATTGATGCATTGGGTGTATATAGGCCATTGATTGTAATTTTTCATATATCATAGTCATGTGCTTGAATGAAAATTTTTATCCTAGCTTTCCAATAAGTTTAATTTGAGCCATTGAATAATGAAGGTCTATCTATAGAATGTCCATCATTAAAAAAAGATTTCATTTTGGATTGCTAAGATCTTTGGCTCTTGATAGTTAGGTCAATAATTAATAACAGAGCATCCACTCTGACACTACTTATTGCCTAGAGATGGCAATCCAAGAGTGGGGATGAATTAGATTTATAAAATTTTTGGTTAAATTATACTCTAAAATAAATATGTGCTTCTAATTAAGAAGAACTTGAATGCTTATGGTGAATAAGCAATGTGTAGCATTGAAATTAAAAGCAATTAAATAATGTAAGTATATAAAGCAAATAAAGAAGGCAAGAAAAGCAAAATCACAAAACAAACACACAAAGATATTATAGTAGTTTGATGCAATCCTACACCTACATCCACTTCCCAAGCTCTTCTTGAAAATTTCACTATAATCCTAGATTATAGTGCATTTATTTTAACCGAGATCATAAATAAACTCAGTTGGTTTTATCGGGCTCACCAACCATAATTCTATATTGATAGTTTTTCCGGGATCACTATCAATCCAGTTGGTTTTAACCTAGGAGCACCAACCACAATCTTTACACTATCCAATTTTTGGCTTGGACCAACTTATATCCTAAGTTTCTTTCTCCCAAAGAAACTTGTAAAGAAATAAAAATACAAGTATAAGAATTCAGCACAAGAAATAAAAAGAAAAAGAACTCTTTTAGAAGTTTAATGAAGAGGCTGAAAGATGGCTCTTGAAGCTTTATATTCTCTCATTTGAAGGCTGAGAGGAAACTTGAATGACTGAGGATGATCACACTTGAATGCTCTCTGAATTTGATGCACAAAATCCTCTCTTTTCTCTCTTTTTCTTTAGATATTCAATGAACCTCATAATTTGAATGATTTCTATTTTTAATCCACTTAATCTTGCTTTCCAAATATTTTTCTAGCCTTTTATACTCTTTATGATGGCTTGAGGATCAATTCTAGCTATTGAAAGTCTTGAAATAGCTGTTGGAGAGGAGAAATGATCATTAGAAAAGGTTGTAGAAAACTAGCCATTACAATCACTGGATCAGCTCAGTTTTTGATTGGGTTAGCTCAAACCTAACTAAGTTGGCTCAGTTTATAGCTGGGTTGGCTCAGTCTCCTAGATCTTGAAGAACTGGCTTTCTATACTTTCTATCTTTTGCTTTTACTAAGACTAGGTTAGCTCAGTCTTAGACTGGGTCGGCCTAGTTTGCATGACATGCATGTCAAATAGTCCATTTCAAAAGGAGATGACCTAGGGATCATCCCTTGGGTTGATCCTTTTGCTATAACTTAATTTTCTTCTAATTTATGCATCCAAAAATTATTGGACTGCCTCCAAAAGATCAAAAATCTTCTAAGCTTATTCTTGAGGCTTTCAAAATAGATTTTTTTAATTTTATAAAATTATAATTTTATCTCTTATCATTTTTTCTTGATCTCCAACTTGATAAAAATATAATTTTAACTTGAACACCTAGAAAGACTTACATCCATTCTTGAAACACATGGTTAAATACTTAAATACTCAAAATTTGACAATCATCAAAATTAATCATGGGGTCAATAGTTGACTTTCCTTTGTTTGGGCAAGATCCTCCTTCTGTCCCTAACAAAGGTATAGAGGTGCAAAAGGGCTGTTGAAAGAGCCTCTCCCCTCTTGTCCTAAATAACTGGAGGTCTTCATCCATGTCAGGATGAGGTCCTCCTATTTCTGACATGGTTGACCTTTTTTATCCTCCTGTCTGGATGAGGTTCTCCTCCTATTCCTGACAGGCTTAGCCTTCCTTTGTTAGGATGAGATCCTCGTCCTATCCTTAACAAAGGTATAGGGGTGCAAAAGAGCCGTTGAAATGATCTCTTTCCTCCTCCTATCTTAAACAACTGAAGGTCTTCATTCGTATCAGGATGAGGTCCTCCTCCTGTTCCTGATATGGTTGGCTTTTCTTATCCCTCTGATAGGACGAGGTTCTCCTCCTGTTTCTTATAGGGTTGGCCTTCCTTTATTAGGAAAAGATCCTCCTCCTATCCCTAACAAAGGTATAGTGGTGCAAAAGGACCGTTGAAAGGGCCTCTCCCCTCCTCTTGTCTTAAACAACTAGAGGTCTTCTACTTCGTTTATTGGTGAAGTTTGGTTGAGTCATTTCTTGTTGTCACATGATTTTGCACCAAGAAATAAAAATATTAAAATAAAAATTTTTATTAAGGTTGAATTACTAGTAATACATTCATAGATTTTCTAAATTTCAAGATTGTGGGAGCATTGATCCTCCAAGTTTTTTTAGATAATATATTCCTGGTCAGATAATTTTCACCACCTCATAAGGACCTTCCTAGTTTAGCATGAGCTTTTCCTGATTTTGAGGCTATGAAATATTTGCTCACTGAAGTACAAGATCTCCTATTCTGAAAATCTTGCTTCTGACCCTTGAGTTGTAGTAGCAAGCTACCCTTTGCTTGTAAGTTGCCATTCGGATCTAGGCCTTTTTCTCTTTTCTTCTAGTAGATCAAGATTAGCTTTAAGGTCTTGTGAATTACTTTGTTCATTGAAGGCCTCTACTCGTGCTGAGGAATGTTCGAGTTCGATCGGGATAACTACCTCCATTCCGAAAGCCAACGCAAAGGATGTTTCTCTAGTGGGTAATCTTTGAGTAGTTCGGTAAGCCCAGAGCATGTGATAGAGTTCATCCACCTAAGTTTCTTTTGCTCTTTCTAGCCTAGCCTTTATCCCTTGAAGCAAAGTTCTGTTAGTCACTTCTGTCTCATAATTTGCTTATGGATGAGCCACTGATGTGAAGTGGTGACATATATTCAGATCCTCATAGAACTCAACAAACTTCATATCTATGAACTGACGTCCATTATCAGTGATTAGCATTCAAGATAGATTAAACCTATAAATAATTGACTTCTAAATGAAGTCCTGCACTTTAGCTTCAGTAATCTTTGCTAGAGGTTCAACTTCAACCCATTTAGTGAAATAATCTACTACCACCAGTAGGAATTTTCGCTGCCTGGATGCCATGGGAAAAGGTCCAAGTATATCCATCCATCATTGTGCGAATGGCCATGGGGCACTTAGTGGTGTGAGCTGTGAAGCTAGCTATCTCTGAATGTTGGCATTCCTTTGATACCTATCACACTTTCTTACATAATTCACCATATCTTGATGCATTATTAGCCAATAGTATCCCTGATGGAGTAAATTATATGATTTCCATAAATTCCTTCATGAACTTCCCTCAAGGCATAGTCAACTTCTGAAGGTCGGAGAAACTTGAGGAGTGGTAATGAGTACGATCTTTTATATAGCTTATTTTCATATAAAATATAGCGGAAAGCTTGATTTCTTAACTTCTAAGCTTCTTGGTGATCTCTAAGAAGAATTCTCTTCTTGAGATAAGCAATCAATGGATCGATCCAACTGGGCTCATGATCAACTTGCATTATTGCTTGGGGCTCTTCTAACCTTGGGCGCTATAGGACTTTAAAAAGAACTTCTTTTGATAGTTCTTTAGGCGCTAAGGTGGCCAGCTTAGAGAGGAGGTCGGCTTTGGTATTTTTTGCCTTGGGGATCTGCTGAATGTCAAAATTATCAAAGGCCAAACTTAAGCTTTTCACTTTCTCAAATACTTTTTCATACTTTTCTTCCAATCTTCAAAGGAGTCATTAACTTGTTCCACCACCAGTCGAGAGTCACTGTAGACCTTCAGATGTCATACTTTTAGCTTTCTGGCTATCCTTAGTCCCGCAAGCAGGGCTTCATACTCTACTCCGTTGTTAGTGGTGGGGAAGTCAAAGCTTAATGCATACTCCGCCAACTCTCCTTTCACGTTGATGAGGATCAAACCCATGCCTGCCCCAAAGGCATTGGATGAACCATCCACATACAGTATCCAAAAGTTTTCAAGAAGATCGATCTTTTCTTCAGGGTTGCCAAGGATAAAAACATCTTGGTGCTCTAGTTTAGTCTCCTCTAGAATAGTACATTTTGCTATAAAATCGACTAGTATTTGAGCTTTAATGGATGGTCGAGGTTAGAAATGAATGTCAAATTTAATCAGCTCAATTGCCTATTTAGCCACTCTATTAGAGGTATTGGATCGATGAAGAACTATCTTGATGGGTTAATTAATGAGGAGAATAATTGTGTGCCCTTAAAAATAAGGTTAGAGCTTTCTGGCTATAATCAATAAGGCATAGGTTAGTTTTTCTAATTTGGTATACCTATTTTCGCATTCCTCAAAACTCTGCTTATATAGTAGATTGGCTTCTAAACTTTAGCCTCTTTCTTGATCAGTACAGCTCCAATAGCTATAGGAGATATGGCAAGATACAAGAACAGTTCTTCTCTAGATTTAGGTTTGGCAAGCAACAGGGGCGAACTAAGATAGCTCTTCAACTCTTCAAGGGCTCGCTAACACTCAAGAGTCCAATTGAAGTTCTTAGGCTGCTTGAGTATTTAGAAGAAAGGCATGCGCGCTCTGCCGATCTTGACATGAAGCGATTCAGAGCTGCCATCTTGCCCGTGAGGCATTGAACTTCTTTTATTATTTTTGGGGTAGTCATTTTCTGGATAACTTTGATCTTCTCTGGGTTGGCCTCAATGCCATGGCTTGACACCATGAATCCTAAGAACTTCTTTGAAGTTACTCTAAAGGC
This sequence comes from Cocos nucifera, assembly GCA_006176705.1. Taxonomy (NCBI): domain Eukaryota; kingdom Viridiplantae; phylum Streptophyta; class Magnoliopsida; order Arecales; family Arecaceae; genus Cocos; species Cocos nucifera. The sequence goes on from QRFJ01003877.1 coordinate 25,126, forward strand.
GCATTTTATGGGGTTTAGCTTCATCTTGTACTTTTGAAGGGTACTAAAGGTCTCCTTATGGTCGGTGATGTGACTTGATGAAGATCGACTTTAAACAGCATGTCATCTATATAGATCTTTATGTTGCAGTCGATCTGCTCATTAAAAATCTTATTCACTAGGCACTGATATATCGCACCTACATTTTTAAGCCCAAACAACATGACCCTGTTATAATAAAGACCAAGATGCACTTGATTCATGGCTAAGCAGTCTAGCTCAAAATTACTAGGTTGATCAGATTGAACCTAATTAACCGATTGGTGTCTAAGATAAGTTTGGCAATCTAGACCAATGATTTTTAATTAGGAGCTACTCGCACTAATTTGATCTTTGATGAGTTAATGGCATATCCTTTCCATTGATCTCACTTACCTAACCAACATGGTCGATTCAAATTTAATTAGATCACTTGGTGATTTGAGCTAACCCATGTCATTAGAAATCAATGATTGATTTCAATCAATAAGACCGAATTAGGTGCCCATGGATCGAATTTGATCCTAGTCCTCATCTATTGGCTTGATGAAGGTGGGAGGATTTGACTTGGTGAAGTCAGTAGGAGTAAATTGGTCCATGTCTTCTCTATCCTTAAGTCATATATAAACTAAATCCTCTAAATTATTAGGTTCTTAAAAATGATAAAGTTATGGGGATAACTAAGTCATAGCCTCCCATTAAGGTGAATGGTAATGTGTCCAATTTTTTAGGTGGACATTGGAGGTGCCTTATACCTGATGTTCATTTGGATGTTGAAATTATTATCCATCAAATGATGATTAGGTTGCACTTTTTAAATGATAATTAGGTTGGCCAGAGCTTTCCTCAGGACTAGTCTTCATTCGTTTGATGCACCAAACTCAATCATGTTAATGGTGGACCTAACCAAACCTTTTCAGTGGAAGCTATAGCCTGCTGAATTGGCTTCTAGGGTAAAATAAAATATTAAAAATTATTTTAAAAAATAATTAATTATGAACCTACCTATAGATAGATACGGGTTGGCCAGAACTTTCCTTAGGCTTGTTTATAGCCAATGTGGATTTCAATACTCACTAAGAAGTTAGTGTAATTTTTTGAATTAGAGGTAGAGGCTATCAATTTATAAAAATAGTAAGAGAATCTTTAGACTAAAGTCCAAATCTTTAGGGTTAAATAATTCATGTACTAATATGGTCTTATATTTTTCTTTTAGTTAAATAGAATGGCTAGTGTATGGTCTCTCCGATCATCATTGAATAGTGACAAGCATTTAGGACTTGAATATAAGAAGTCTAGTGTTGATCCTAAATAGGCAGAGCCAAAGAGAAATTATCCTTTAGACTCAAAATAGGCTGAATAGGAGAAACCAGCAATGAGTTGCTGGGCAAGGATGTTATATGATAACACCTTGCAATTTTACTGCTTGTGATACATCTACCAAGGTATTAGATACCAGAAGTCCAGTTCATATATGTAATTCATTGCATGGACTTAAAATTGATAGAAAGTTTGAGAATAGCGATAGATTCCTAAATGTTGGGGATGGAAAGAATATTCACATTGAAAACTCTTGAGCTTATTTTCAAAACTAATAATGTCATTTTAAGTGACTATTACTATTGTCCATCTTTTATGATGAACATAATATCTGTTGGACTATTGGCCTAAGATGATTATTATTTATCGATAAAAAAAATTATTATGATTTAATTATGAATTATGTTACAATAATATGAGGATAATTAAGAAGTGATATTTATATTTTATCATAGCCTATTAGTGTAATGTACATATCAAATAAATTCCCAAAACTAGATTATGTCATTGATGCCTATCTTTGGCACTATCGGTTTGTTCATATAAATAAGAATAGGATCAATAGGTTAGTCAAGGAGCATATTCTTGACATCGATAATTGTGAATCATTGACTACCTATGAGTCCTACCTTCTTGGTAAGATGACCAAATCATCTTTTACTGGAAAGGGTGAACGGCCACTAAACATCTAGGTCTAGTACATACTGATGCATGTGGACCTATGAACACATGTGCTAGAGGCCGGTTCTACTACTTCATAACATTTATTGTTGATCTATCGAGGTATGGGTATGTCTATCTTATGAAGAGTAAATATGATTCATTTGAAATGTTCAAATGATATCACAATAAGGTAAAAAAATTACTTGGGAAGTGTATTAAAACTCTTCGATCAGATTGAGGAGGTGAATATCTTTCCATTGAGTTTTTGACATATCTAGGAGAAAATAGGATTCTCTCTCAATGGACCCCACCTAAAATACCACAGCATAATGGTGTGTTTAAAAGAAGACTATTGGACATGATTCAATCCATGATGGAGTTTGCAAATCTGCTAATTTTTTTTTGGGGTTATGCACTTGAGACTGCTTGTTATATTTTGAACAATGTTCCAAATAAGTCTATTGTAAAGACTCCATATGAGATATGGATTGGGTGTAGGCCGATACTCACTTACCTTAGGGTTTGGGAATATTCGGCTTATGTCAAACATTTGCATGAAGAAAAGCTTGGACCTAGATCCGATAAATATTTGTTTATAGGATATCCTAAGAAAACTAGAGGATATTACTTCTACCTTACTGAAGAGCAAAAGGTGTCCGTAAGTAATAGGACAATCTTTTTGGATAAAAAAGTTCCTTAGGGAAAGAACAGCTACCTCTAATGTTGAACTTGGTGAAGTTTGATAGGTGGAAGAACTGACATATTCTAGTAAACATGTTGAACTAGATTTGGTAAGATCAAATTCAAAGCCCATTATAGAGGCACCCTTGAGGAGATCCAGTAGAGTACCGCATTAACCAAATAGATACTATGATTTTTTTATCCAAAATGGTGATCCAATTGAATTTGATGAGAACGATGAGGATCTAATCATCTACATGGATGCCTTGTAGAGGTCTAACTCCAATAAGTGGTTGGAAGCCATGAAGTTCGAAATGGAATCCATGAAGGTCAATAGTGTATGGATACTGGTTGATCCACTTGAAGTGGTAAAATTCATTGGGTGAAAGTGGATTTTCAAAAGAAAAGGAGCACAAATAGGAAGGTAGAGATCTATAAAGCCCATCTAGTTGCCAAGAAATATCATCGGCATTATGGTATTAACTATGATGAGATATTTTTTCTAATAGTAATGCTCAAGTCCATTCAGATTATGCTTGCAATTGCAGCACATCTGGACTATGAGATCTAACAGATGGATGTAAAGATAGCTTTTATAAATGGAGAGCTGGATGAATAGGTGTATATGATACAGCCTGAGGGGTTCACATCCACAGACGAGTCCAAGATGTGCAAGCTTTAGAGATCCATCTATGGATTGAAGCAGGCATCTTGGAGTTGGAACATGCATTTTGATAAAGTAATTAGAATATATGACTTCGTTAAGAATGGAGAGGAACCCTGCATGTATAAATGGGCTAATGGTTCTGTAGTTATATTTCTTGTATTGTATGTGGATGATATTCTCTTAATCGAAAATGATATCCCTGCATTATAGGGAATAAAGATTTGGCTGTCATCTCAATTCTCTATGAAGGACTTGGAAGAAGCTTCTTACATCCTAGAGATGAAGATCTATAGGGATAGATCTAAAAGATTGCTTGGATTATCCTAATCTACGTACATTAATACCATGCTGAAAAGGTTCAGCATGGTGAATTACAAAAAGGACTATCTTCCTATAGGCCATGAAATTTTTCTCTCGAAAAGGGATTGTCCGATAACTCCTCAAGAGAGAGAGCATATAAGTAGAATACCATATATTTCGGTAGTGGATTCTATTATGTATGCCATGATGTGTATAAGACTAGATGTGGCAACTCACTAGGGGTAGTGAATAGATACTAGTTCGATTCGGGTGAGAATCAGTGGAAGGTTGTAAAGACAATCCTGAATTTGAGAAATACTAAGGACCAGTGACTCATCTATGGAGATGCTGACTTGAAACTTATGGGATATACTGATTCTAATTTTCAATCAAATCATGATAATAGTAAGAGTGTATCAGATTATGTGTTTATCCTAAATGGTGGAGCGATCTACTAGAGGAGTTCTAAGCAGCACGTTGTGGTCGATTCTATATGCGAGACAAAGTATGTTGCAGCATCCAATGCTGTGAAGAAAGCTGTGGCTGTGGAAGTTCATCGGTGAGCCAGGAGTGGCACCTTCCTTGGATGGCCTGGTTATGCTTTATTATGACAACACTGGAGCCATAGCTCAAGAGAAGGAGCCAAAGGTATATTAATGCACCAAGCACATTTTGCATCGTTTCCATCTTGTACAAGAGATTATCGAATGAGGTGACATTGAGCTTCAGAAGATCGACAAAAAGAAGAACGTGGCTGATCCATTAACTAAAGCCATCAGAATCAAAGAGTTCAACAATCATAAATGGAAGATGGATATTTGATACTATTCTAATTGGCTTTAGTCTAAGTGGAAGTTTTTTGGATATTGTATCCTAAAGCTAATCATCTAGATTGTAGATGGTTGAGCTGATTATAAAAATATACTTAAATTATTAATGAATAAAATTATTATTTTGGCATTTTTATCACTCTTGTACATCTTTCTGTAATGAACTCATTTATGATGAAGTCCTTAGGATTATTTAGACTTGACAAAGGAGGATTTGTCGTTTAGTTCATAAACCTGTTCACGATCAAATAATACGTTGTTACTCAAGATGACAACGTTATCGAGTATAGGTCATTGCATGTCATATGGGTTGGTTGTGTTAGATGTGTACCTTAGAAGCCAGATTGGCTATCACTTATAATACATTTTTAAGGATAATTTTATATTTTTGACTATAAATTAATAAATGGGTTATTTTATATTATAGTGTGTATTTAAAAGTGTCTGTGATACATCTTTTGAGTTAATGATAATGACAATTCATATTTTTAAGAGTTGAAAATTTAAGACATAAATTTTCATAATTAACTCATAAACTGCTCCCAATCGTAGGATCATCATGAGGATGGTGATCGATCTGAAAGATTGGTGTATGATCGCTTTCTTAGGACAGACATGTCTTGAGTCTATGGTGTAGAGACACCAGAGCGAGAGTATAGATACTTGTTAGATAATGAGGGCACTGAGCATGACCACCTCGAGTAGTCATAAGAAAGTCTACCTTCTCATCGATGACTGATTCGATGCTGCAGTGGTGTATCTAGTTCTTTGATTTGAGGTACATCGGCAGTTCATCTTGAAGGTGTTATAGTTTGACTATACCATAACTCGATCTCCTAGCCATTTGGAATCCTGAGGTGTATGTTGGCTATAGCATGTTCATTGTAGAAATTGAATTACACCAATAGGGAATCTATCTACCTCGGTAGATGAGGAGTAGTCCTATGATAATTATGAGATTGAGTTCATAAGCCCATGGCCATGGCAAAGTGAAGATGATAGAAAGAGTTTCTATTAGGATTTTACATTGGACTCGAATCGAATGATTAATTCATATGATGGACATTGGGTTTGATGACTTCACCTTAACCCTAATCCTATCGGGGCTCAAGATAGAAGAATTCAATCACATAGGTAATGTGAGCTCAGAAGTGGCACTCCCAAGTCTTGAAAACATGAGAAGACAGGTCATGAAAAGATGGAAGCGAGTCGAAAGAAGAATCAGTCTCAATAGTAAAGTTCAGAAACTAGGTTGGCTCACTCTGAGATTGAGCCGGCTTAGTTGAAAACTGGATCGGCTAGGTCTTAGAGAAAAATCCAGATAGAAAGCAGCATTTTTGGACTATTGGCATGGTACACAACTAGGTCGGCTAAGTCCTTGGCATGGTACACAACTGGGATGGCTCAGTCTAGGACTGAGCCGACCCAGTCATAGGTTAGCCGGCTTAGTCTGAAACTGGGCCGACTCAGTTTTCGTGGGTTATTATTTTATATACGTGGATTGTTTAGGTTTGAAAAGTTTTTCTATGAGCTTGGGCTTGACCCTTTGTAAAGTATATATACTGAAAAAAGGTCAAGGTTGTTAGAGTGCTGAAATGTGCTGAATAAAAAGCTCTTTTCTTTTGAAAATCTTTTCTTTTCTTCTTCTCTATTCCTTAATTTATTTGATTATGCTTCCACAGAGATCTCTAAGAAGTACTTTCTTATTGCTTGGCTAATCACCAATAGCCATGCCGATCCATGTGGAAAGAGCGCATATTTCCAACATTTGATATCAGAGCGGTGTTGCGTGGAAGGAAGGAAGACACCTAGAATTTATTACATTCAGGATCTGTTGCACCAGGTTTTAATCCTAAAACTTCTAGTTTGCTTTGTGCTTGTCTCTAAATTGAGGTGAAGATTGTTTATACGGAGGAACGATAATAAAAAAGTTTGGAAAGAGGATCTAGGGCTAGTTAGATCTTCTATGAAGGGTAGTTTTACTGGTGTGTGATCATGAATGGTGTTAGGAATCTATTCTTGACTTGTTTGAAGTCATGCGATCAAGTGGATTCAAGGTGGATTTTGAGAAGTTCAACGGTAAGGAAAACTTTACCTTATGGCAGCAAAGAGTAAAGAACTTGTTGGTTCAGCAGAGGATCTACAAGATCTTGACAAAAGAAAGACCAAAAAAGATCAGTGCTAAGGATTGAAAAGAGTTGGAGGAAATTGCTTTTAACACAATCTAGATGTGCTTGGTCGATCAGGTTTTGCTCGAGGTTTGCATAGAGACTATGGCAAAGGGGCTCTGGGAGGGACTAGAGAACACATACAGAGGGAAGAACATGACAAACAAGCTGTGGTTGAAGAAATAACTGTATAATCTGAGGATGCCTGAAGGTGGAGATCTTGTTGCACATATCCAAAGATTCAATCAGGTATGTTTTAAGGTGATGAGTTTGGATGTGAAGATCGACAAGGAGGATCGGGCATTGCTACTATTATGTTCTCTTCCAGATTCGTATGATGGTCTCATAACAACTCTAGTTTATGGAAAGAAGATCCTAAACTATGAAGAGGTTGTTGGTGTGCTTAGATCAAATAAGCAAAGGGAGAAAATCTGCAAGAGAGACCTTAAGTTTGAGATCTTGGCTGTGAACGAAAGATAGGAAAGATCAAAGAAGAAGACAAGAGAAAAATCTAAGGACAGGTCAAAGTCTTACGATCAGAGGAAGATGACATTGAAATGTTATAATTGTTATCAGCCTAGACACCTAAGGAGAGATTGTCCCCTTTTGAAATCAAAAAAAGGAAAGGCCAGCAAGGGAGATGATACAGCTTCTATGAGCAGTGGAGAAGACCTGCTAGTTGTATTAGACGGATCCATAGAGTGCGATACTATGTGGATATTAGATTCAGCATGCTCGTACCACTATATTTCTCATCAGGAGTGGTTTGTTACCTACCAGAAGGCCAATAATGGAAGTGTCAGCCTTGGAGATGATCACTCATGCAAAGTAGCTAGAATTGGCTCTATCAGGGTGAGGATGTACGATGGGATCATTCATACATTATCAAATGTCAGGCATATATTGGAGTTGAAAAAGAATTTGATTTTTTTGGGCTACTTCGAGGAGTAGGGTTATGCTTTTAGTAGCCTAGCTGGGAGTGGATGTCTGAAAATTTCTAAGGAAGCTTTGGTGGTGATGAGAGGTAGAAGACTGAGCAACAATCTTTACAGAATAGAAGGCTCAGTGGTAAATGATAGTGCAGAGGTGCTAGCAGCGGCATAGGAGGAGCAGATTTTATATCGACTATGGCACTATTGGATGGGTCATATGAGTGACCGTGGGCTCACAGAACTAAGCAAAAGAGGTATGATCCTACTCCTAAAGAAGGAGGGCACAGATCTTTGTGAGCCATGTATCTTTGGCAAACAGCATAGGATAATGTTTGCTAGAAGTACGAAGCGTAGCAACGGAGTGCTGAATTTAGTGCACTCGGATGTGTGGGGACCAGCTCCTATACAACTAGAGGTGGGGCAAAATACTTTGTTACTTTTATTGATGATTTCTTAAGTTATGGGTTTATCTTATTGGAGAAAAATTAGAGGTGTTTGTCCGATTTAGAGTCTGGAGAGTTGAAGTAGAGAAGGAGTCAGGGAGACAGGTAAAGTGTCTGAGGTCTGACAATGGAGGGGAGTATACTAGCCTGGAGTTCAGAAGGTACTATGAGGAAAATGGCATCAAATGCCATTACACGGTGAGGATGACTTCCTAGCAGAATGGTGTCACAGAGAGGATGAATCAGACACTGACCGAGAAGGCACAGAGTTTGAGGCTATAGACATCACTCCCAAAGTTCTTTTGGGGTGATGCTCTAACATTTTCTTATTTTCTTATGAATAGGTCCCCTCATTATAAGCTGAATGGGGGCATTCCATAAGAGGTCTGAAGTGAAAAGAAGGTGGAGCTTGGCCACCTGAAAGTCTTCGATTGCACAGCCTATGCACATGTGGAGGCAACTGAGAGGAGCAAATTAGATCTGAAATCTTAAAAGATGATATTCATAGGATATCCATAAGGAGTCAAGGGGTACTTGCTGTGGGACTCTCAGGCACAGAAGTCAGTGATTAGCAGGGACATTATCTTTCATGAGAAGAGCATCATAAGAAGATTTGGGATAGATGAAACTGGAGAAACAAAGGTGAACAATGATGGCCAATCAAAGAATGATGCCATGCAGGTTACATCCACTTATAGGAGTATTCCTGTTGAGGTGAAGCTGGGTAGAAAAGTATTGTCTTAGATTGAAAATCAGCATTAAGGGTCGATAGTTCAAATAGATGTGCAGGAGCAGCCACAGACATCAGGCAGAGATGAGCCAGTGGGAGTGACTTTGCATAAGCTCCAGCGTACTATTAGAAGATCGGTTAGATATGGCATTGATGAGTTTATCTCCTATGCACTCATCACTGCTAATGGAGATCTAGAGAATTATGTAGAGGCCATGGAGAGTGAGGATCATGATTCATGGATGCAGGCTATGATGGAGGAGATGGAATCACTTGAGAAGAATCAGACATGGCAGCTGGTGGATCTTCCAGAGGGTGCTCGACCTATTAGCTCAAAGTGAGTGTTCACAAAGAAAGAAGCACCTTCAAAATAAGATGGAGTCAGATTCAAAGTAAGGCTGATAGCAAAGGGATACTGATAGGAACACGATGTTGTCATTAAGACACCGTGTTTATCAATTTAATCCGACTTCTTAAAATAAATAAAAATCCATAGATAGCAGTGAGTCGGGTCGAATCCATAGAAAAGGTAGTATTTTTAGATTTGAAATCTTTGATTTTACAAAAGAAAAAGAAAAGAAAAGAATTTTGGGATCAAAAGTGAAGTCAAAAATTAAAACAATAAAAATTAAAAGGTGCAGAAATTTAAACTTGGTATTAAGATCTACTAGTTAGATCTTAGCATCTACTTGTAATAAAATAAAAATATAATAATTAAAATATAAAAATTAAATTGCAATAAAAATAAAGAGCATGAAATTAAAGAGCATAAAAATAAATATTACATTAAAAATTTCATAATTTAAATACATAAAATAAAAAAAAAATAAAATAGGCTGATCTCTGATCTTGGATCGGCTTTGGTGGAAAGATGGTGTAGAAGCCTAGCTCTTCTTCTCGGCACCCATTGCTTTGAAGCAGCCATTAATCCATAGCCTGGCTTCACCCTGTACCAAAGCTTCACCTTAATCGGAGATGTTGATTTCTGGAGGCCTGGGGGTCCTTAAATAGATGTTGAAGGGCTGGAGGATTTTCTTCTAGGCAATGTGGGACTAAGGGCCATTTTAATAATAAAAATAGGAAGAAATTTGAGTGAAATTCGGATTAAAATAGCCCCTGAACAAATTTTGTTAAGTTCTTTTAATTTTGGCCATCAAATGGGGATCCGATGCATCCAAAAATACCAAAAATGGATGTGTAATGGCCCAGATCAAGTTAGATTAAATTCTGACCATTGGATCACACTTGGTGGAGGAAATTAGGCCGTTGATCATGTGCCTGAGAGTCTGATCATCGTCAGAAGCTTTCTGGACCATCGAATCGAAGCTGGAATCGAGTGCTACCGTCCGATGGTGATCCGGGTGAAATCAGAAATCAAATCAGAGTTGGAATAAATCTTGACCGTTCGATCTTGACCGCAAGCAACCACCACCGCACGATCGTGCATTTACTATTCCCATGGACTGCATGGATCGACCGCACCATACACCGTAACCAATCAGCGCCTCCTATTGATGGATGAAAAGACCAAAATGCTGTATGAGCCATGATGGATTTTCTGTAAACCCTTTAAAGGTCTAGGTCCATCACGTGGCAAGCTTTGATTCGCCCATTTTTGTAGAGCTGGCGGTTCACACTGTGCTGTAGACCGACGGATGGCTTCTGGGCTTGAGTCAGCTAGCATGGCTAGCTTGGTGTGCCAGCTCGGTCAGCTTGGCTTGATGCATTTGGACACGCCGACTGCTGTGGCATGGCAGCTTGAGCCGTCTGAGTCGTACGTTATTTTTTATTTAATTTTTTTTATTTTATTTCTTTAAAAATTTATATCTTTTCTATTTTAGCTTTATTTTGCTCAAAACTTATTTCATTGTGATCAAAAAAATAAGCTCTTTCCATTGATATTAAAATTTTATTTATTATTTTTATTAATTTTAATAATATTTTTAATTAATAAAAATATGAATTTCTTAAAAATATGTATAAATTAATTATTAATTCTTAAAAATAAACATAAATTAATTAATAAATTAATATTTTTATTGGTAAATTTATGGTACTTATCACACCCTTCAACTTAAGCTTTGCTCATCCTCGAGTAAAGAAAGAATTTAGTTTTAAATACTTTTTAACTTTAGAGTTTCGAATTTTACCTAAGCAGTTTTCAAAATAGTTATTGATATTCAGTAGAGCTTAAGTGAGATATATCATTAAGGTATTAATACTTATTAATAAAAAAATTAAGTAAAGAATATTAAATTTTTTTTAACTTTTTCTAAATTATCCTACCTTTATCTTTGATTTGTCTAAACTTTCATATAGACAAGTGTATTGCTACTTCTGCCCTTCATTTATTGATTTTTATTTTTATATTGCCCACTTTTTTATGCGAATATCATTGCTTACTTAGGCAACGAGATTCGATTACTCGATGAAAAATCAATATTTTTTTTGTTATTATTATTATTTTTTTTAACATTGTACCACTATGGAGTGTCTTAACCCCTTAAGCTTTCTATTTAATCCATGTAGCGAGTCTTGGGCCAATGACTTCCAAACCAATTGGTTTTAGGGTACTAGGTATAGAATACCCCTCGGGCTTACTAACTCGAATCAAATAGGCTACGAGTTAAGACTAGCTTTATAATGAGCTTCTTTGTTCTTCCCATCTTTTGATGCGAAATTCAATGCTTGCTTAGGCAAAGAGGCCTGGTTACTTAGTGAGAAGTATTTAAAAATTATTTTATTTTATTTTTTATATAAAAACTATTTTATTTAATTTTTTATATGAAGAAACGTATAGTTATCCTACACAAGCCTATAAAAAGTAGACTTTTCTTTGATGTTAGTAGAAAAATTAGAAATGCTCTAAGAAAAATTTTTTTATGTTCTAGATTTAATTCTTTATTAAATTTTTTTAGTACTTGATTCCTCAATATCTCATAGATTTTTTGATCTATGTATCAATTTTTTTTTAAAAATACTTAGTTTAATTAGATTCTTAAGCATAATCAGATGTCTAAATACTAAATACTAACTTTTTCTTGAGGACTTAAAATTTTAGAACTTTTTTTTTCTCCCCCGTCCAACTTAATCGACATTGTTCTCAATGGAGAAGAAAAAATAAAGAGTGCAATAAAGAACATGAAAGAATACACCTGACTATATTTTTGGTCCAGCACATGTCTTTAAAAATTTAAGCTCTCCCTCCAGCTTATTCAAATTATCCTAAAAAGAAAATAAACTAAAAAGATAAATTAGATGAAAAAAATTAAATATTGGGTTGCCTCCCAATAAGTGCTAAGTTTACCATCTTCAGCCAGACACAATGCAATTTACTATCTTGTGTCAAATACTGGATTGATAAATTTCAATAGTTTTGGATTATCAATCTTAGAAAGTTGATTTATAATCCCATTATTGATATATTCATTATTAATTTTAGGGATATAATTTGTGATCCCATTCTTAGATCCATGTTTATTAAGAATTTCTCCTATTTGTTCTTCTAAAAGACTCATGAATTAAGTTTTTGTTTTAGGACTTAAGTTTGATTTAATGGATACTGGAAGGGTGTCCAAAGGTGGTTTTAATTCTAGAGGTAAATTAATATGATCTTGTTTAAATAACTCCATTGATATTTCATTACATGCCTCTTGATTATTGTAAGAAGAACCGACTTCTAGGGTTGAAGGGAACAGGCTTTTAGGTTTATAAGTTTTGGGTAAATCATCTATTCTCTTTTTCTCTTTTTCTATCTCATTTAAATTGGAACTAGCATTAGTACTAATTCCTAGCTCGGATACTTTTATGTGGTTAGCTTTAGTACTAATCAGTTCCTCTAAATTTTTATTTTGGCTAGCATCAATACTAGCCTCTTTCACCTGATCTTGGTATGGGTCTATAAGAATCCTATAGCTTTTAAGTTTAGGAATTACTTTGGTATTCTCGGATTGAGGATTCTTAAGTGAGACATTAAACTGATAACTTGGTCCAGGTGATTGTTGGACATTAGGTGGATTGTTTAAAATTGGTTGGCTTGATAGTTGATCTAGTTCTCTACTCGTGTTAGACTTAACTAATTATCCTATTTGAGCTTCTAGCTTGGTGATAGATTGTTGTTGAGTTAAGATCGATTGTTATTGATTCAGAATTAATTATTAAAGTTGATTAAATCTATTATCAGCTAGATTGGTCTATTGAGGAGGTGGGTATGAGGGCTGATTATGATGTGGTGGCTGGAAAGGCTTACTAGGCAGACCTCTGTTATAAGTATAGTTCTAGTATTGAGGTCTATTCTGATAATTTTGCACTGATGGAGTTTGGGTCTAAGCTTGAGTCTGTTGTGATTTTCAAGAAAAATTAGGATGTTTCTCCAGCTAGAGTTGTATGAATTTGAAAATAGATCATTAATCAATTTGGAGTAATCTTGAGTAGCTTGAAATTATTCTAGGATAAACTATATAGCAATAGGACATTTATTCACATGATGGATTGAGCTAGCACAAATAGAATAAAACTCTTGATAATTAGAAGGTGATGTGAATTGTGCAGAAGATTGTTGACCTAGGGTTAGAACTTGATCTAATTTTTGAGCAAGAAAGTCCACTCTATTTATCAAATTTGAAGCAGTTTTAGGACTAGATTCTAGATGTTTAAATTCATGGATCCCTACCCAGGTTTTGTAGAAAGATAACGAAGTATGGTTAATTGAGTTTTCACTCAGGATTTCAAATAAGGTATAGGCTTCGTCCTCACTCTTGTTCATGAATGCACCTCCACAGGATGCATCTACCATCTATCTGTATTGGTCTCCTAAACCCTCATAGAAAGCTTGAACTATTTGCCACTTAGACAGACCATGGTGTGGGCATTTTCTAAGAAGTTCCTTAAGTCTCTCCCATGACTCGTGAATCTGTTCCTCTGGAAGCTGAGCAAATCCAGTGATAGCTCACCTCATAGTATTGGTTTGGCCTATGGGGTAAAATTTTTTAAGAAATTCACTTTGCAAGTCAGCCCAAGTTTTAATTGGTCTTCCTATTGTGCCAAGCCAGTACTTGGCTTTGTCTTTTAATGATAAGAAAAATAAAATTAGTCTAAAGGCATCCTCAGTTAAATTTTGAATTCTCATCGTAAAGCAGATTTCTAAGAATTCATCCAGATGTTTATAAGGATCTTCATTGATGTTCCCATAGAAAGATGGAAGCATCTGGATTGTAGTTGACTTGATCTCATAGTGGGTGGCATGAATTTCAGGTAATTGAATACAAGTCGGTGGGGTATAGATGGAAGGAATAAAGTATTCCTTCATCTGCTTAGGTAGTTCTCTAAAATTTTCAGCCATTTGGTTATCGAATTTAGTACAATTCAGTATTTTAATTTTATAGTTGGATTTAACTAGATCAAGTAAAGCGATTTTCTACCATGCATGCACTAGTACAACCCTAACGTGTGGTTCAAAAAAAAATTTAAAAATTTTTATATATTTTTTTATTATTTTATTATATTAAAAATTAATTTTTTTAATTATTTTTTTATTAATTATAATTTAATTTAATTTAATTTAATTATTATTTTTAATTTTTTTTAGTTAGTTTAATTTAATTTTTATTTTATTTTATTTTATTTTTAGAGGAGAAAGAAGAAAAAAGAAAGGAAAGTTCTAAAGAAAAGGTCCTAAGGAGTTGATCAATCAATCAACTAAGAACTAAGAAGAGAGAGAAGAATTAGGTATAATATTGGTTAGCAATCAAGTTGATCAATCAATCTTGATATGGTTATCCTAGATCTAGACAGCTCCTAACTGCCAAGGTCACCTTCAAACCCACTAAGTGTAAGATCAACCAATCAACTAGTCAGGTAAGTATAGGATCGGTGGGAGTCCCCCCGTTGCTTGCCTTAGACACCAATTATGCTTGGCCAGATAAGCGAATGGAATCAATTAGAAACCACCTTCCTTCGAATCCAATCATCCCTAAACCACTTTTCTAGACACCAGTCAAATTGACTAATCCTAACCTGGTTCAATTCTTAGGATTTCTTTTCTTATTAAGCTCGAGTTCCTAGGGTTAATGTCTAATTGATTTTAAAATTAAAGGCTTAGGTCAATGCAGGATGCTGGTTGGTTGTTTATGGGCCAAGGAAGGATGATCAAATCTTCATCTTATCTTGTTTAATTAGGTGTTGCCCTTAATTTGATTTAATATGATATGCAAAAAAAAAATTAATTAAAGGGTTCTATGCAATTTAAACTAGATGTATGCAACTAATTGAATTTTGAAAGACTTACCTTGCCTCTAGCAAATACCAAAAAAAAATAAAAATAAAAATAAAACTAATATGATGCATGCCCAAAATAGTTATGATTTCTAATCTTATCATGAGACTTTTAGTTAGATTTAAATGAATATTTTTTTAAATTAATTTAAAAATAAAGTAAATAAATAAATAAATAAAAAGAAAAGAGGACTAGGGTTAGGATTGATCTCACCAAGATTAGATGCTTTCTTCCTTTTCCCTTTTTTTTCACTTTTTTTCTATAAAATAAATAAATAAAAAGTTAGCAAGAAATATTTAAAAAATATATTTATAATTAATTTATAAAAAAATCAAAGAAATCAAAGAAAAAATAGCATCTATTCCTTCTCCGATAATGATGCCAAAAACTTGGTGCATTTATCAAAATTATTTTTAATTTATTTAAAATAAGTCAAAGAAATCAAAATCAAAAATCAAAAATAATCTCCAGCAATTGTACCAAAAACTTAATAGGAATGCGATGTTGTCATTAAGATACCGTGTTTATCAATTTAATCCGACTTCTTAAAATAATTAAAAATCCATAGATAGTAGTGAGTCGGGTCGAATCCATAGAGAAGGTAGTATTTTTAGATTTGAAATCTTTGATTTTACAAAAAAAAAGAAAAGAGAAGAGTTTTGGGATCAAAAGTGAAGTTGAAAAATAAAAAAATAAAAATTAAAAGGTGCAGGAATTTAAACTTGGTACTAAGATCAACTAGTTAGATCTTGGTATCTACTTGCAATAAAATAAAAAAATAATAATTAAAATATTAAAATTAAATTATAATTAAAATAAAGAGCATAAAAATAAATATTGCATTAAAAAGTTCATAATTTAAATATATAAAATAAAAAAAAATAAAATAGTCTGATCTCTGATCTTGGATTGGCATTGGTGGAAAGATGGTGTAGAAGTCTAGCTCTTCTTCTCAGCACCAATTGCTTTAAAGTAGCCATTAACCCATAGCCTGGCTTCATCCTGTACCAAAGCTTCACCTTGATTGGAGATGTTGATTTCTGGAGGCCTGGGGGTCCTTAAATAGATGCTGAAGGACTGGAGGATTTTCTTCTAGGCAATGTGGGACTACGGGCTATTTTAATCATGAAAATAGAGAGAAATCCAAGTGAAATTCAGATTAAAATAGCTCCTAAATAAATTCTATTAAGTTCTTTTAATTTTGGCCGTTAGATGGTGATCCGATGCTTCCAAAAATACCAAAAATGGATATGTAATGACCTAGATCAAGTCGGATTAAATTCTGACCATTGGATCGCACTTGATGGAGGAAATTAGGTCACTGATCACGTGCCTGAGAGTCTGATCACCATCGAGAGCTTTCTGGACCGTTGGATCGAAGCTTAAATCAAGCACCATCGTCCGATGGCTATCCGGGTGAAATTAGAAATCAAATCAAAGTTGGAATGAACCTTGACCATCCGATCTTGACTGCAAGCAACCACCACCGCACAATCGCGCATTTACTGTTCCCATGGACCGCGTGGACCGGCCGCACCACACACCATAACCAATCAGTGCCTCCTATCAATGGATGAAAAGACCAAAATGCCTTGTGAGTCATGATGGATTTTTTGTAAACCATTTAAGGATCTAGGTCCACCACATAGCAAGCTTTGATTCGCCCATTTTTGTTGAGCTGGCAGTTCACACTGTGCTGTAGATCGGTGGGTGGCTTCTGGGCTTGAGTCGGCTAGCATGGCTGGCTTGGCACGTCAGCTTGGTCGATTTGGCTCGGTGCGTTTGGATGCGCCGACTACTGCGGCGTGATGGCTTGAGCCGACTAAGCCGTATGTTATTTTTCATTTAATTTTTTTTATTTCTTTAGAAATTTATATCTTTTTCGTTTTAGCTCCATTTTGCTCAAAACTTATTTCATTATGATCAAAAAATAAGCTCTTTCCATTGATATTAAAATTTTATTTTTTATTTTATTTTTTAAATTAATTTTTTAATTAATAAAAATATGAATTTCTTAAAAATATATATCAATTAATTATTAATTTTTAAAAATGAGTATAAATTAATTGATAAATTAATAATTTTATTGGTGAGATACTCACAAAGGGAAGAGATTGACTATACAAAAATTTTTTCTCCTATGGTACGTCATACATCTATTCGAATTTTGCTGTCACTAGTAGCACAACATAACATAAAATTAGAATAGACGGACGTGAAGACGGCCTTCCTTCATGAAACTTTGGAGGAAAGAATCTACATGAAGCAGCTAGATGGTTTCATGGAGATAGGATAGGAAGAAAAGCGTGTTTACTCGGAAAGTCTTTGTATGGCTTGAAATAATTCCCTCATCAGTGGTATCGAAGGTTTGATAGTTTTGTCTTGAGCCTGGGTTTCAGCAGATGTGAACATGATTATTGTGTCTACATCAAGGATGTGGATGAGGAGGATGCCCTGTACCTATTATTGTATGTAGATGATATACTCATAGCCAGTAGAAGCATGGATGTTGTGAAAAGGTTAAAAAGGGCATTATCATCTGAATTTGAGATGAAAGATTTGGGTCCACCTAAGAAAATGCTTGGAATAAAGATTTGCAGAGATAGATGCAAAGGAGTGCTCCATTTGTCACAAGAAAAGTATGTTCAGAAGATTCTAGAGAGGTTTGGGATGGAGAAGGCCAAACCTACAGAGACGCCATTGCTGAGCCATATGTCTCTCTCCAAGTTACAGTAACCCCAGTCAAAAAAGGAGAGAGAGTATATGGAACGAGTCCCTTATGCAAATGCTATAGGTAGTATGATGTACACTATGGTGTGCTGTAGATCAGATATAGCACATGCTGTGAGCATGGTTAGTAGATACATAGCTAACCCTGGGAAGGAATATTGGAAAGCATTGAAATGGATATTGAGATATCTATATGAAACAAGGGATTATGGTTTGGTATTTGGTGGGCAGTCGAGAGGATTTGGAGAATAATCTATGAAGATGTGTGAAGGTTCAGATCCTCTGGAAGGGTTTGTTGATGCAAATTATGCTGGTGATCTTGATACAAGGAGGTCTACTACTGGATACCTCTTCTACGTATATGGTGGATCGGTGTCTTGGAGATCAATCCTTCAGCCAATCACATTCTTGTCTACCACAGAGGTTGAGTACATTGGGATAATGGAGGCTGCAAAGAAAGACCTTTAGCTTAGGAGGCTGATTGATGTGTTAGGGGTGTAGCAGAGCAAGGTTATACTATTCAGTGATAGTCAGAGTGCTTTGTTGTTGGCACAGAACTCAGTCTATCATGCGCGCACAAAGCATATAGACATGAGGTACCACAGAATCAGAAAGCTGGTGGAGGAAGGTGAAGTGGAACTAATGAAGGTCCATACCAAGGAGAATCAATCTGATGCACTCATGAAGGTACTCTCCAGAGATAATTTTCAGAAATGTGTGGCATGGATGGGTCTATTGAGAAGAGATGAGTTCACAAAGACTTGGAAGCACCAAGATGGAGAATGTGAGCTCAGAAGTGGCACTCTCAAGTCTTGGAAACATGAGAAGATAGGTCATGGGAAGATGGGAGCGAGTCGAAAGAAGAATCAATCTCAATAGTATAGTTTAGAAACTGAGCCGGCTCACTCAAAGACTGAGCCAGCTCAGTTAGGAACTGGGTCGGCTAGATCTCAGAGAAAAATTCAGATAGAGAGCAGTATTTTTAGGCTATTAGCATGGTACACAACTAGGTCGGCTTAGTCTGGGACTGAGCCGACCCAGTCGTAGATTTGGGGAGCCAGCTCAGTTTTTGTTGGTTATTATTTTGTGTACGTGGGTTGTTTGAATTTGGAGAGTTTTTCTATAAGCATGAACTTGACCCTTTGTAGAGTATATATACTGAAAATAGGTCAAGATTGTTAGAGTGCTGAAATGTGCTGAATAAAAAACTCTTTTCTCCTGAAAATCTCTTCTTCTCTTCTTCTTTATTTCTTAATTTATTTGATCGTGTTTCCATAGAGATCTCTAAGAAGTACTTTCTTATTGCTTGGCTAATCACCGACGATCATGTCGTTCTATGTGGAAAGAGCATATATTCCCAATAAGTAACTATACCGAGAGGTTCACTTTCAGTTCTAATGGATTGCCACTATATACTGCTAGGTGTCACTGGTGGATTTTGGGAGTAATTAGGATGATTTTGATGATCAATCATTCTAATTGTATGAATCAGAAATGTTTTGGTCCATCGAAAGGTGTTTTGATGATGTCAATGATGGAGATCATGACATATCTCATTATCATACAGAATTGAACCTAACTGGATTACACAAATAAGGGTTTGGGTCTGGATGTCATCAATTAAGCTAAGCCAATTTGATTGATTTGGATTAGATCCAATCAGGTTCAAGGTATTCGTGCTATCACATGATTAGGCCTGACTTTCTCCTTCTGAAATCTTTTTGATTCATCGCAATCAAGTCAAATTTGATTTGACTCATTCTTGTATTTTGAATAAATTTATTTTTCATCTGACTGAAATAAGTCTAGATCAGATTAATTATAGAAATTAAAACCATTCATAGTCAAATTGGACTAGGGTCAAAAGTTCACCTGTTTGAGAGAATTGAAGGTCACCTAATCAGATGCTTCTAAAAAATTTTTTAGAAATTATTTTGATCTAATTTTTGGATATGTGATAGAGCACATGTTATGCATTGGGTATACCAAATTTCATGATTTTTGGAGGTGTCTATACTAAGTTATGATAGAATTTTATTTTGATCAAACTCTTAAGGGAAGAGTCCTAGGCATAGTGGACTCTTCCTTATCTACTCATGCCGATATCTTTTTGAATTATTTTTGGCAAAAAAAATAGATGAGATCTGGTCAATTTTCATGGAGAATAAGTTCCAGAGTCCTAATAATAAAATAAAAAAGTTATTTTGGTCAAAAGAGACTCTAAGTAGGCATTGGACATAAAATCCTTTCTCACGTTAAAGTGCATGCAACACAAGAAATAATTTTCCATGCCCAATGTCTATCATCCTTGATATTCCACCACCCTCTATCCTCTCTCTTCTTCTCTTCTACAAGCCTAAAAAGTTAGGCATAAATCTGAGAAGAAGGTCCAATATTTTTGGCACAATATTCAGGATCTATGCGATGGTGTTCGTGTGATGGATAGACTGCCTTCAAAAATAGTTTTGAAGATTCTTTGGATCAGATCTAGATCTAATTTTTGGAGAAAAGTTCATGAGTAGAAGATGTTCAGATCCTACTCAAGTGAATACCAGTAGAGGCCAGGTGCATGCGTGGCTCCTTCTAGAACCTCAAGAATCAACAGGATCATTGCAGGATAATTAGATTACCCAATCAGGTACTTTAAATTAAATCTAATTTATTTTTAATTTTTAATTTTTAATTTTAGATCATCATGATTAGATATGAGAACTCTTAGATCTGATCAGGTCATTTAAAAATTTTTAGAAAAATCTTTTTTAGATCTAATCAGATCTGCACGATCCTACAGTGGAAAATAATATTTTTTCTTCAGGTTGTTCTCTTAACCAAGGAGTATGGAGATACTAGTATGGTATGTAGGTAAAGTATAAGGGTACATTTCATTAAACATGATCCAACTATGGAGCTCTCTTTTATCAAGAGTCGCTTGTGAAGGATATGGATATGAGTGTCTCTTAGACCTAAGATCACCATGGTGACGTATAAGCAATTCACTATACTTTAGTACTGGACTATCTGAATTTCTATTTCAGTGATGGAAGGTTACTGAGTGCAGTCAAGTACTTATCTAGTCGGTGCATGAGTCAAGATAGGATTGACCCCTCCAAGTGTTCGAGTAAATGCATCACTATATTTCAATCTAGCAAAATCTCGGACGGGGTGGTCCATATAATGGATACTGAAATTTGAAATATAATGTAGATAATTTTTTAGGATTGACAATTAAACCCTAGGTCATCTTTTGAGCATTTGGGTCAAGAAGATGAATTATACAGTAATCATATACCATAGATTTATGAATGTTGTGATGTGACTATTTGACCTATCCAGATGTCTGGTACCATTGCTAGATGGTCACACACATAATAGGAGTTCTTACCTAATCTGATGGCTGATCAAGAGTTCCAATGGTCTAAAACTCTTTGGTCAAGAGTCCTATTGGACTGAAAATCTATGACCGAGAGTCCCACTGGACTGGGACTCCGCCTTCATGGGTTCCACTAGATTGGAACTCTAATATTATTGAAGGATTAATTAGCAATTAGATTGCTAATTAACTTAATTTAATTAAGCAATAAGGATTTGATCAAATTTAATTAAATTTTATTTGATTGAGTTTGACCTGATCAGGTCATGAGATGACCTCATCACTATGGAAGATTGGAACCTGATTTGATCAGGGGTTGGACTCATTAATTTCTAATTTGATTAGATTTTAATTAGATTGGGTTAAGCCTAATTTTGTTGGATTTAATCTGGTCTAATTAATTCTAGATAAATTGGTTTGGATGAAACCAATTTGAGTAGGTCAAATTAGATTTCAAATTCAAACTTCAAATTCTCCCTATGCCACCTTGCCTTTGACTCACATTTTCTCCATGAAAATTCAGAATTTGTGTGAGAGTTTTTCATGCCTAGAAGTGTTTGTGTGCCCCATTTCTATTTGCCTTTGACTAGGTCCAAGGGTTTGACCAGTTCAAAATAAGTTGAATTTTGAATTCAACTTAAGTTGTTGAAACTAATCACCCTTATCCCTTCTCCATGCTATTCTTACTTTTGTCGTACATTTTGATGTGTGTTTCCAATATGGGCATGCAAAAGGAGAGTCCTTCTGCACATCACCTACCTAGATGGGGTGTTGGAAGTAGACAAGAAACCATTTAAATTTAAATTCAAGTGGTTGGTTAAAACTAGTTCAACCATATTTATCTTATCCACTTGACATGCATTTCCCATCAAAACAATGCCATTTAAAATATGATTTTATATGGGCATGCATGGGAATGCATGAGATATCTGAGAGTGGTGAGAGGGACTTAGAGAGGGAAAATTTTGAGAGGGGGTGCAAGTTCTATGATTGAAAATGTCCAGAGGGAGAGCAAGGAATTCCTACGCAAAAATTCTTCTCACACCACTTCTTTTATTTTTATAATCTTTGGTTGCTCATTTAAAAAATAGTTTGAGATTGGATGTATAGCAGAGGAGAGTCCCTTTTTCCATGAAAATTTGTTTCATGGAAAAATTCCAAAGAGAGAGGGCGTGAGGGCTTTTCCTGGTGTCAAGGTTTTTTGGGTGTGTGAAACCCTAGGATTTGGACCTAGGGTTCGGGTGGTGAGTTTGAGTGTTGTGAACATCATTTCTCCACCAAATCTTGCACACCAGTTCATCATACTCCAAAGTACTTCTGTTGACCTTTTGGAGCATCCAAAAGTTTGTGAGAAAGGTAGTTGATCAGATCGATCAAGATTGACCGTCGAAGGCTCCGGTGAAGAGCTAGCACTCTAGTAGAGCTGGTCGAGATCAGGAGCTCCATATGGACTCACCATAGAGGCTAGATGATTGTGTGGCTGTAGCATGATGAGAGAGCTTCTTCCTATAGTTTCGAATTATGGAGTTCGACTACCTGCACTCAGGTACTATGGTCTGAACACAAATTGATCAGCAAATATGATATTTGCTGATTGAATACATTTAAATTTTCAATTATATATTAGTATATCTAGATCCTGGTGTAGGGTTATTGATGTAATCAATGCATGCATAGAATTAATATTAGATTAATTTTGCTTCCACTATAATTTAAATTCAAAAAAATTTTAAAATGCATGCTTTAAACCCTGCATGATTTCTATCATTCTGGACATAGTCAAGTACTTGTGAAGCTAGTGAGTGATCTAGATGGGATTGACCACTATAAGTATTTGGAGATAATGCATCAATATATTTCAATTTAACAAAACCCTTACTAAGATAATCCATGAGATGGATTTGGTATTTTGGAATATAATATGGATGACTTATTCAGGGTTGGTAGTTAAACCCTAAGTCATCCTGTGAGCATTTAGATCAAGGGGATGAATTATGTAGAAACCATATCCACATGGGTTCTAAGAGTGTTGCTTGACACATTTATCCTATCCGACCATTGGGTACCATTGCTAGATGGTCATTTTGATTGGTATATAAATTTAATTTTATGCTACTGACTTAGATTCGAACCTATGGGGTCACACATATTAGAGATCTCGATCTAATCGGATGGTTGATCAATGATTAAGAATCATTTTAGGATTAAACATTCAATATGATTGATGTTTGACCTAGTGCAAGTATTACAGAAGGATCAATTAGCAATCAGATTGCTAATTAGCTCAATCTGATTGAGCTAAAGGGCTAAGATCAAGTCTAATTGAATATGATTCAATTAGATTTGATTTGGGCTTGATTAGATCAAGTCTAATTGATTTATTGGATAAGCCAATTCTAAGGAAGAATAATTCTTTATTGAATTAGGACTTGAGTGCACCTAATTTCTAATTTGATTAAAAATTTAAAATTAAAATTAAATTAAATTTAATCTAATTTAATTAGGTTGCACCAAGATCTATTTTAATTGGGCTAAAGATTTGGTTTGACTAGTCAAAGCATGAAGTCCTAGTTTGACTAGGACTTCTCCCTTGCACCATCTTCCCTTTCACCATGCCCTACCCTTGGCTTTGGTACGTGATATCTGACTCCTAAAGAGGCTCCACACCAATCCCTTCACCCCCTATCTCATTGGATGGTTTGTGGTTTTGGAACAAATCAAAACTAGCAAGTAGTTTTGATTTTAAACTCTATTTGATAGAGTTTGGATAAAACCAAAACTTTATCTATGATGGTGCCTATTATACTCGATTTTTTCTGATATTTTCATGGAAAAGAAGGCATATTTATGTGCCAAAACCAGGGTCTCCAAGCATGAAAATTTGGTGGTGCTCAAGAGTTGGGTGCCCCAATCCTTGTCTCATTTGGACTCTTCTAACTAGGTGTTTAACCTAGACAAGGACTCCTCTCTAACACTCTATTTAAAGGGAGTTAGGCCATAAAATTTTCAAAACTTTTACATTTGAGAGAGAGGGCTTGGGCATGGGGACCTTGGGCACATAAGAGTTGTGGGCATGGGATTTTGTAAAGGCACAAATTTATTGTGCCTTGGTGAGAGAAAAGCAACAAAGAAAAATGGTCTTCTCTAAGTTTTCCTTTAGATCTTCTTCTATCAATTTTTTGAGAGAAACATGTGAGGAAGAAGATTTTTCTAGATCCTCCCTTCTCATTCTTTGGTCCTTGGAGAGTCCAAGTTGTTCAAAGAAGGAGATTCGGCATCAACCATCAAAGAAAGATCAAGGCAGTGCTAGTACACTATGCTGATTTCTAGATTACTAGACTTCGGATTGTGATTGGGGCTTCATGTGGACTTTCCGTAGAGGCTGGATATGTATACAGCTCTAAGCGATAACCTCAGTCTCAAATCAGCAAGTTAAGATCTTGACTTGCAAAAGGTAAAAGAGATTTGATCTCTTTTTGCCACTAGATTAGATCTAGTTTTTATATTTGATGTTGATATGATCAACATCATTATTTTATTTTTTATTTAATTTTTAGATTTATATGCATGCATAAATCATATCATTAGATCCTACATCTATAATTTATTTATATATTTTATAGATTAATTGGATTAATCTATAGCTTCTGCTGCTAGAATTTTGAAAAAGTTTCAAAATACATGCCTGAAACCCTAGATTTTTTTTTTAATTGGTATTAGAGCCAGGTTTTTTTTTATATGATTTTTTTGCATGTTTTAGATCTATTATTTAGATTTGATCTAAATAAGAACCTAAAATGAAAGTTTTAGATTGCATGGATTGATCTAATAAGGTTGTCCTGCTGTAAAGTTTATCCCTTGTTAGGGATAAAATAGCTTCCGTCGAAGTCCGATCAGACGTCCGACCTTGGTACAATGCTATCTAAAGTATGGATAGTTAAGTTTGAACTTTAACCAAATTACTTCCCTATTCTAGACAAGTTCTAGAAGATTGGCTTGCTGACTTTGTACACTAGACAACCTTCTCAGCTTTTTCGATAACTGTAGAACTTGTTAGACATCCTAAACTTCGATTAGACAAACTTGAATAGTGAAAGGAGTTGTCCTTCTACTGGTTCCAATCCCTGGCTCAAAGTAGACAGCTAGCCTCCAACAAATATAGTCCTTACATCGTCCAACTTTGTCCAGTGGCCGACCTTGAAGATAGTCGAATTTCTCTACTTCATCTTGTATACCGTGGATCTTGGTAACTCTACACCAAGGACCTCGACCAAATGAACTTGAGTCAACAAGAGGACCTCACCATCAATATAAGTCTGGTCTTCAACCTGGAGTAGGTAGTGATCGCTTGAGTAGCAATGAATCTCAGTACTCATCCATTCTGACTTCAAGCCAACCTTGGATCTCTGCTATCTATGCTGAACTCCTTTAGGAAAGCCTAGCAGCAGTCCTCATTGAAGAACCTGCCATCCTTTCTGACCTCCAACCTCCTAGACAAAAGCATTTTCTACTTTCGGCCAACCTTGAAGGTGGTCGAACTCCTAAAAGCAGTCAAAGATAGCACCAACAGGATCCTATCTCGAAACCTAGTCGCAAGCCAGTCATCCGCAACTTGAATAGCCAACCTTCAAACTCAGCTGAACCAACCTCCAGCTTTGAATCTCAGCATCAATACTACAATGCCTAACTTGAAAACCTCTAACCTTCCATCCAAACTTCAGTCAATTAGATCCAACTACCAGCAAG
This sequence comes from Cocos nucifera, assembly GCA_006176705.1. Taxonomy (NCBI): domain Eukaryota; kingdom Viridiplantae; phylum Streptophyta; class Magnoliopsida; order Arecales; family Arecaceae; genus Cocos; species Cocos nucifera. The sequence continues at coordinate 50,998 of QRFJ01003877.1, forward strand.
TTACGACAAATGATAGCCCACTCTCCGTAACAAACTCTAAGTTGCACGAACGACCTTCTGATATTCGTTATAGCTGTCACCATCATTCTTTTATGAGCTTTGCCTATAAAAGAGACCCTCCAGATATGTTGCTCCTCTCTAAGTTCTTAAGCTCTTCTCTCTGTACTAATTCTCTTCTGTACTCTATTCTTGTTGGTCAGAAAGCTAACTTGACTATTGGAGGGTCCTGTCGGAGCCATCCATCTTAGATTTAGACTTCATTTTGTAGGTCTTGTCAACGAGATCGTCTCAACCACCTCCAACAAAGTTCGATGTCTAATAATTTTCTGCACCAATAGGATTGGCACTAGAGGAAAGGTCGTCTAAATCCTTGTTTCAAAAAAAGTACCCAGTCAAGTTCATCTTCTTCCTCTCTTTAGCTTTTTTCCTCTGATCCTTCTCTCTTTTAGCAAGATGCCACCCAAGAAGGCTCTTTCCCGATGATCCATCACCTTTGCCACTAGATCCAAACTAGAATCGATATATCTACCCGCTCCAACCCTATCACCAACACCTCAATCTCCTCCACTAGCAGCAGGAGTGGATATAGAGCAGCTCAACCTATTATCGCAATAGGTTAAGGGCCTCACAAAAGTAGTGCAGGCCATGCAGCAAGCTCTAGCACCAGCACCATTGGAGAGACCATCGCTAGAGCATCGACATCCGATGGGAATAAGGCCCACCTGAGCGAGTTAACCAGTGAATCCTGAAACAAAAAAATAGAGAGTAAAGAGCCCCTATTTCGAGCCTGACTCTACCCCCGAAAAGTCTTGATGTGTCTTAAAATTAATCGCAAGTGCACGGTGTAAAAAGTAGCATGTCCAGTGAGAATGGATCGATCCCATAAGGAATTGAATTTAAATTAAGTTCAAATCCTTGCTTAGGTGAGCTTTAACAAAGAATTTTAAAAAATTGATTAATACTTACTACTAAATAGTAAATTAATTTCAAAAAATAATAATCAAAGATCTAGGGCTTTTAAATCCACTAGACCAATGACTTAGAAAGTCTTTTTAAGATTTTTCTTATGATATTCCTTGATTAAGGTGTAATGCATAGACAAGCATTCATCCTAATTAAAGAACTCTCCTTTTAATTACTTCTCTTGTGTTACCTAAGTATGAACTATGAAGAGGCTCTGACCCAACAATAATCCATCAAAGTTTTTCACAACGAAGAAGAAAAAGGATTTAAAAAGATTTAGGCCTTCTGCTTATTACCAATCTTGCACTGAATCAAGCATGAACTATAAAGAAATTAAAATCCAATGATAGTGCATCAAGTCTCTTGGCAAAAAGCTTGAAGGAAGAAAAACTAAAAAGATAAAAACCAAGAAAAAATCTTAAGAAGAGCTTCTAATCATGGTTTAACTTCATCACAAATCCCAAAGGATTTGCTTAGCTAGACATGATTTAAATCAAAGCTTTTAAAATTAATTAAAATTAAATTCTTTACTACTTGCTGAAATTTAAATTGTAAAAATTAAAGATTTGCAAAAACAAACTATTCTAATGCTTAGCAAAAAAAATAAACTAACCTAGTGCTAAAATTAAAAAATACAAGAATTATATTATAAAAATTTAAACTATTCTATTTGCTATAAATAAAAATTAAATTGATGAGAAAAGAAACTAATTTTTTTTATTGCTGATAAACCTTCTTAATACAAAGAGAAGACTTTTAACTCCTAAGCCATTAATAGTGCTTGGAGTAGAAACAAAAAAAATAAAAACATAAAAACCTCTCCTAGCCATCCTTTTCCTAGCTAACTCTCCTTCTCGTTTGTTGGAAGGGTGGAGAAAATAGAAAAAAGATGGATAATAATTTTATGGATAGGTATTTCTGTCTGTCACACAGGCACCTACAAGAGTTGTGGTGTAGAAAGATATATCTTCCAAAGATAGTGGTACTGGACTTTATTTATAGGTATCGGGAGGAAAGAGATTTTTCTGATTTTTAGATGTGGGACTAATAAAAAGATGCATCCTAAAAGAATGGATGGTTGAGATTATAGTGATAAGAAGGCTTGGATGGATGAGATGAAGAGGATGAAAAATAAAGTAAGAAGAAAAATTACCATTCAACAAAAATTTTTTCTCTCTAAAAAAAATTTCAAAAAAAATATTTATTTTTGAATCTTGGATGTCCGCTTGCTCTGCCCATGTTCAACGCTCATGTCCTTTCCTTTCTGTCATGCCCAGCCACACTTCATGCCATGTTTTACGTGTACAGCTATGATAAGTGGTTAAAATATACTAGTAAAAGTATTAAATTATAAAATAAATTAATCTATTTTTTTAGAAATTAATATTTTTATTAATCTTTTGTAGAAAAGAAGGCCATCAATATGAAGATCTTATTTTTTTAATTCAGATGAAATAAATTTTAGACAAAACGGACTTCAAATGAGCCTGAAATTGAATTTAAAAAAAAAAAACAGAGAGAGCCAGTCCGATTCAAATCGGTTCAGAAAAATTGGCTCAATAGACTGCCCGATCTAACCACACCCAGCAGATCGATCTATTGATGCAATGCTGATGCTAAGCTGATGTCAGCATTTTTCGCAGCGCACGGTGGACCGTTTAAAGGGCATTTTGGGGATTTCACATGGAGAAGCGTGCTTCAGTTGACTGAAGAATGCAGTTGTCCATGCAACATCGGGCTTGTGCATGGTCTATAAAGGGAAATTTGAAAATTCTGTCTGATCCGACGGGCACCTTTCATTGGGATTTGATCGGACGACCGAAATGCATGCGCTAACGAATAGCAGATGCAGCTCCCGGTCGAGATCCAACGATTGAGATTCATCCCGACTTTAAAACTAAGAATTAGAGGCTTCTCTATGCATAATCTGACGGCCTAAATTCAATCCAAAGACTGATCCAATGGCTGCCATGAATTTCTACTTGATCTGAGATATTTTAAAGGATTTTTAAGTAAATTTTGATATGTTGGATGCTGATCTGAAGGCCAGAATCATCCAAGGTCTTAATTTGACTTATGTTAAGAGTTTTAGACCTAATTTAATTAGGATTTCTTCCAAAAATCCACCTCTTAACCTATAAAAAGGAGGGCTACCTGCTGTTGCCAAGAAGAAAAAAAAGAGACAGAAAGAAGAAAAAAAAAAAGAAAAAGAAGAGAAAGAGAAGAGAGAGGCAGAAAGAGAAGAGAGATTTTTAAGAGAAAGAAAAGAAAGAACTTTTAATTTTTATATTCTTTTCTTCTTCCGATAATCAAGACATCGATCAAGGAGCTTCTCTTCTTCTTCACCAAGTTTTCCACACCAAGAGCGATGGACAATCAATTTCAGCAATCAAACAGTCTAATTTTTTTATACTTTTTATTTTATTTGCTATTTTTGAACTTATTATCATGAAATAAATTTTCTTTTACTAAGGCTAAGGTGTAGCCACTCTTTTGATGCAATATTTAGTATAAATTATTTTTAATTTTAAATTTTATTCATGAGAAATATATAAATTTGATCTTAATGCTTTTAGATTACTGGCTATCTTTTAATTGATCTGATGAACATAGATGTTATGGATCAAGTACATCTATGTTATTGCTTCTTGATTATATACCTTATATTATGAATCAAATTAGAATTCATATGCATGTGAAAATTTTAGTGCGTTTTGGATGTAGTGTATTTTAATTAGAGGATTTCACAAAACTTAATGCATTAATATTTATTTAAATTATACCTGGACCAAAGGATAATTAATAAATATTGATAGTTTTGCTACGCCAGGACCAAAGGACAGTAAATAAACTAAGAAACTCCACCATCATATGAAATAAAATTAATCTAATAACCTGAATATTATATTGACCGAGTTGGTGAATTCGATTGCCTTAGTAATACATTGCTCTTACGTTTGAAACCCTAATAATTACACTCTCTCTATTTCCTCAAAATTTTTAATTATTTTTTTATTTTATTCTTTAATTTCTTATTCTCATAAATCAGTCTTCTAAATAAAGCATAGGAAAGAGCTTTTTAGTACTTATTTTTCAATCCTCTAGGGACGATACTGTACTCATTTACTTTAGTACTTGATTGACTAGTGTACTTGCCATAGCTATAGATTAGCACGCATCAAGTTTTTGGCATCGTTATCGGAGATTGTGTCTAAAACAATATTAAAATTTTGATCCTAACTTTACTTTAAAATTTTATTTTTAATTTTTATTATTTTTAAAAAATTTTTGTTCAGTGCATGACACGTACTAGACATAGTAACTTACTATCTTTCGATTTAGAAATTGAAAGGACCATTAGAAGACTACAACAAGAAAAAAATATGGCAGCTGAAGATCCTAACAACATCATTCTAGGATTGGATATGGCGATCGAGGGACAACATGAAGCTATTCGACCAGTACATCATCCATTAAATGATTACATCACACATCTATAGTCGATGCAGCTTTGAGCATCAGGAGACCGCCTGTGCGAGCAAACAATTTTGAAATAAAATCGGTGATGATCTAGATGATTCAATTAACTGTCCAATTCAGTGGACACGTGCATGATGATTCGAATGCCCATATTTCTAACTTTCTTGAACTTTGTGATACTTTTAAAATTAATGGGATGTTAGATGATGCTATTAGATTAAGGTTATTTCCTTTCTCTTTATGGGACAAAGCTAAAAGTTGACTTCATTCTCTTTCTGCAAGTTTTATCACAACTTAGGATATCCTAGCCCAAAAATTCTTAGCCAAGTACTTTCCACCTTCCAAGACTACCAAGATGCGCAACGATATCACTTCTTTTATGTAGATGGACATGGAGACACTATATAAGGCTTGGGAGCATTTCAAGGAACTGCTGAGGAGATGTCCACATCATCAACTACCTGTATGGCTTTAAGTACAAAATTTCTATAATGGTTTATCTCCTACTAATCATTCTATGATTGATGCAGTAGTAGGAGGAACCATTAATCAAAAAATGAAGGAAGAAGCCTTCGATCTGATTGATGAGATGGCATCAAATAGCTATCAGTGGCAGACAGAATGTATGATGCCAAAAAGACTAGCAGCTGTGCAGGGAGTAGATTGCGTGCCAACCTTACTAGCTGAAATTGCAGTCCTTAGAGCCAAAGTCAACAACTTGAAGGGAATAGCTATGCATATTCAGAGCATCACTTATGGCCTGTGTGGAGGAGGACACGATACGAGCAATTGCCAGACAGGTAATCCTTTTGCTAAAGTAACTGATACAACTAATTATGTTGGTAATTTTTTTAGACTGCAATAAAACAATCCCTACTCTAACACATACAATCAAGGGTGGAGAAAGCATCCAAATTTTTCATGGAGTAATCAAAATGCAGCACAACAGCCACCCCCAAGATTCCAAGTACCTGAAAAAAAGTCCAACATGGAAGAGCTGATGGTCAAATTTATGCAAAACCAAGAAGCAACTATAAAAAATTTAGAAGCCAAACTTAGACAAGACCAAGTAGTAGCAATTCAAAACTTGGAGATGCAAGTAGATTAAATAGCTAAGATAATCTCCGAGAGACCTCAGGAATCCTTGCCCAGCAACACAGAGACCAATCTAAGGGAGCAAGTCAATGCTATCACCCTAAGAAGTGGTACAAAGCTGGAGGAACCACATCAAAAGAAAGAGACTGAAGAGCCAACTACAAATAAGAAACCATCAACTAAAATTCGTCAGTCACCAAAACAACTAGCAGATGGATGGTCTCCAGGTATATAGTTTGCCAATCCAATTGTGAAGCCCTACGTGCTGCCACTACCATTTCCAGAGAGATAAATATAGCATCTAGATAAAAAATTTTCTAACTTTTTCAAAATATTAAAGAATTTACATATTAATATTTTTTTTGTAGATGCTATCACTCAAATGCCCAGGTATGTCAAGTTTCTTAAAGAAATCCTAACAAATAAGAAAAAGCTGAAGGAGCATGAGAGAATAAATTTGAATGAAGAATGCTCAGCAATACTTCAAAATAAATTACTGCAGAAGCTAAAAGATCCAGGAAGTTTTACTATCCCTTGCATTATTGGTGATTGTAGTTTTGATAAAATTTTATATGATTTAGGAGCAAGTATCAATCTCATGCCTTTTTCTATTTTTAGAAAGCTGGGTCTAGGAGAACCGAAGCCTACCACTATTACTCTTTAATTAGCTGATAGATCCATCAAATATCCAAGACATATAGTGGAGGATGTCTTGGTAAAGATAAACAAGTTTATTTTTTTTGTTGATTTTATTATTTTTGATATGGAAGAAGATTATAATGTACCCCTTATTTTAGGGAGATCCTTTTTAGCTATTGGAAGAGCTTTAATAGATGTTCAACAAGAAAAATTAATTCTTAGAATCCAAGATGAACAAGTTACTTTTAATGTTTTCAAAGATATTAAACATCTTGATGATAATCAAACTTATTTTCTAATTGATATTATTGATAATTCAGTATATGAGAATTCTGTAGAAAATAGATTTGCGACTATAAAAGCTAGCAATGTCCAACTGAAAAAGGGATCGACCAAATATAAAAGTATTCCAATTGAAGTGGCACCAAATTGATTTAACTCAGAACTCAAAGAAAGTCAAGCTGAAGACTATAAATTAGAACTACTAGATAGGTTGTTTCTTTTCCTTTTAGTTTTGATCATTTTTTTCTTTTATTTTTTAGTAATTTATTGTTGCTCTTTTACTGCTTTAGTGTGTATTTTCAATTTTGTAGAAAAAAAATCAATGAGAGCTCAAGCAAAATTTTAAAGCTTTAAAGAATCAGACTGAAATAAATCAGGTGTATTCCTTCCTATCCTTTATTGCACCCTTTATTTTTTTTTCTCCTTTAAGATAATGTAGAATAAGTTAGGGGGTAAAATAAAAATTTAACCATGTGTCAAGAAGAAAATTTTGAGCAAGATAGGCTAGACAAGTGATAAAAGATAGAATTATTTGCCAATGAATGTAATGAGTTAAAGAAGTAGATTAGTTGGCCGACTTTTAGTTGCCTACTTAGGTCATTAAAAGACTATTAGCACTTCTAATTGCACATGCATACTAACAAGGCAAAGTAGGTATTGATTATAAGGCCAACTGAGGATTCAATTATCACTAAAAATTGATAATTAATATACATTCTAATCAAAAAAACTTGAATTTAAGGAAAGAGCTACCTGCCTAAAAATAAAGTGCAAAAGATAGAGTATATGTGGATTGCCCAAAGCCTAGTAACTAGGTCTCTGCACCTAGGTCAAGTGTGAAAATTTACGTAAAACGGTGAAGGGAAGGCCAGGATGCTCAGCACATATAAAAAAAAGGGGGGGCAGTGTGAAAGCTACCTTAATTCATGAGTATAAAATTGAGAATGTATAGAAAATTGATCAAAATAGGTGATAAGAGAGGATACTTTTATCCTTTAATTTAACACTGAAATGCTAAAGTTAGTCATCATGAACACAAGTGCTGTAGATCTTTGATTACTCTAAGAAAGTTTTTAATTGTATTGACTGAAAAATTTGCTTCTAAAGCTCAATGCTTAGTTAGCAGTATTTTCTAAACTTTTTGATCTTTAGTCCTAGATTTTATCTTTTTGATGGATAATCTTATTGAAACATGGTATTAAATAAAATATTGCTAAGGGATTAGCAATGACTAAGTTGGGAGGTATGATAAGTTGTAAAAATATACTAATAAAAGTATTAAATTATAAAATAAATTAATCTATTTTTTTAGAAATTGATACTTTTATTAATCTTATGTAGGAAAGAAGGCCACCAATATGAAGATCTTATTTTTCTAGTTTAGATGAAATAAATTTCAGACAAAACGGACTTCAAACGAGCTCGAAATTGAATTTAAAAAAAAACAAAAAAAAAGAAAAAAAGAGAGCCGGTCCGGTTCAAACTGGCTCAGCAGACCGTCCGATCCGACCATACCCAATAGACTGACCCACTGATATAATGCTGATGCCAAGCTGATGTCAGCATTTTTCATGGCGCACAGTGGACCATTTGGAGGGCATTTCGGAGATTTCATATGGAGAAGTGCTCCGATTGGCTGAAGAATACGGCGGTCCACGCAACACCGAGCTCGCACATGGTCTATAGAGGATAATTTAGGAATTCTATCTGATCCAACGAGCACCTTTCACTGGGATTTGATTGGATGGCCTAAATGCATGCGCTAACGAACAGCAGATGCAGCTCCCGATCGAGATCCAACGGTTGAGATTCATCTCAACTTTAAAACTAAGAATCAAAGGCTTCTTTATGCATGATCTGATGGCCCAGATTCAATCCAAAGACTGATTCGATGGCTTCCATGAATTCCTACTTGATCTGGGATACTTTAAAGAATTTTTAAGCGATTTTTGATCCATTGGATGCTGATCTGAAGGCCAGAATCATCCAGGGTCTTAATTTGACTTATGTTAAGAGTTTTGACCTAATTTAGTTAGGATTTCTTTCAAAAATCTACCTCTTAGCTTATAAAAAGGAGGGCTACCTACTATTGCTGAGAAGAAAAAAAAGAGATAGAAAGAAGAACAAAAAAGAGAAAAAAAAGAAAAAGAAGAGAGACGCAGAAAGAGAAGAGAGATTTTTAAGAGAAAGAAAAGAAAGAACTTTTAATTTTTATATTCTTTTCTTCTTTCGACAATCAAGATATCGATCAAGGAGCTTCTCTTCTTCTTCACTAAGTTTTCCAAACCAAGAGCGACGGACAATCAATTTCAGCAATCAAATAGTCTAATTTTTTTATGCTTTTTATTTTATTTGCTGTTTTTGAACTTGTTATCATGAACTAAATTTTCTTTTACTAAGGCTAAGGTATAGCCACTCTTTTGATGCAATATTCAGTATGAATTATTTTTAATTTTAAATTTTATTCATGAGGAGTATATAAATCTGATCTTAATGCTTTTAGCTTACTGGCCATCTTCTAATTGATCTGATGAACATAGATATTACAGATCAAGTACATTTATATTATTGCTTTTTGATTATATACCTTGTATTATGAATCAAATTTGAATTCATATGCATGCAAAAATTTTAGTACGCTTTGGATGCAGCATATTTTAATTAGAGGGTTTCATAAAACTTAATGCATTAATACTTATTTAAATTACACCTAGACCAAAGGATAATTAATAAATATTGATAGTTTTACTACGCCTGGACCAAAGGAGAGTGAATAAACTAAGAAACTCCACCATCACATGAAATAAAATTAATCTAATAATCTGAATATTGTATTGACCGAGTTGATGAATTTGATTGCCTTAGTAATACATTGCTCTTAAGTTTGAAATCCTAATAATTACACTCTCTCTATTTTGTTAAAATTTTTAATTATTTCTTTGTTTTATTCATTAATTTTTTATTCTCATAAATCGGTCTTCTAAATAAAGCATAAAAAAGAGCTTTTTAGTACTTATTTTCCAATTCTCTAGGGACGATACTCTACTCATTTACTTTATTACTTGATCGACTGGTGCACTTGCCATAGCTATAGATTAGCACGCATCAAGCTACATGGATCCAGTCTCCAGGCCACGCACATGCTTTCTCACATTCCGTTTTCATGTTGATTCTTCGTATAGCAAAAGAGCTGCATGATGCCATTTCCTCCATTCCAGTGCCAGCAACAAAATCACTCCACACCAAGCCTCTTATAGCCTTAAACCAAGCTTTAAATCACTTGGGTCCCACCGCATTGGATGCTCATATGTCCCCTTCTTTATAGAAAATTTTAAATATATGTATACTAATTATTTTAATATGCATTCTTTTCTTTTCATGTGCCCATATCTACGTATCTTCGTATATCGTGCTCTTGACAAGTTTGAATTTGGACACGAGCTTCATCTGCATATGTTGAAGAACCATTTCTAGTTGATTTGTGATGAAAACTTTAAAATTAATTATTTCTATAAATATCATAAAAAATATCAAATATAAATAAAAAAATAAAATAGCATAAATTTTAATACTTTTTATGTTATATTTAATGTATTCATCACACCCTCCAACTTGAACTTTACTCATCATCGAGTAAAATAAATATTAATATACAATACTGACTCTCTGCGACATGACTGTTCATTTAATAATTTTAGAAATAAATGATATCCACCTAAAAAATGATCAAAGCATGTCATCGGGATATTAAGGCTATCTAACAGAATAGTTGAGAAAAGAATATAAAATTTATAAAGGCTTTTTCTAAACCCACTCCTACCTTTATTCTTGGATCGTCTAACTCTAAGATGGGCTAGTGGTTTTGCATTCGCACATCCATTCCTTTTTTTTTTTTGATAAAATACAGTCCATGCAATGTCTTAACCACTTAAACTTTCTATTTAACCCTTATAGTGAGTGTTAGACCAATGACGTCCAAATCAGTTGGCTTTAGGGCATTAGGTATAAAATACTCCTTGAACATACTGACTCGAGTCAAACAGTCTACCGATTGAAACTTGGCTGTATGATTTTTTTTTTAAACATTGCCCACTTTTTAATATGAATATCATTGCTTACTTAGGCAACGGGATCCGGTTACTCAGTGGAAAACCAATATTTTTTTTTTTTGATGAAAGTATATGCATCAACATATCCCACTTATACCCATAAGAGGTCGATTTTCTTTAGATATTGTAAGGAAGGCTAGAAATGCTCAAAAAATAAATTTTTATTCTAGACTCAACCTTCTATTGAATTATATCAATATGCAGTCCCTCGATACTTCTCAATTTATCTAAAGTGTGCATCGCATGCTGCTAAAATGTCTAATGTTACTCAAGTCTGAAGCATAGTAGGTATATGAATATCAATAAATTTGTACATACAAAGGATTAAAGTAAAGTTCAAAGTTCAATCCCTCACCCTCCAACTTATTCTACATTATCCTCAATGGGGTAAGAAAAATAAAAAAATAATAGATAAAAAGAAAAAAATACATCTGATTTGATGTGTCCTTGGTTCAGTAGGTGTCTTCATATGTTCTTTTTGGTTCTTCCCTCCAACTTATTCGACATTGACTGAAGTAAAACCTAAATAAACTAAAATAAAAATCAAAATGTAAGGATCTAGGTTGCCTCCTAGGAGTGCTAAGTTTATAATCTTCAGTCAGATTAAACTCAAAAAATAGATCAACTGAGATATATTGGTTCATAGAGAACCATGGCTTCCTTAATAACTTCAATAGATAATTCCAAGAATGGTTTTAATCGTTGATAATTCACTTTAAACACAGCACCATTGCTTGAGTTTTTAATTTCTACAACTCCATGTGAGAAAACTTTTTTAACTAAAAATTATCCTATCCATCTAGATCTCAACTTTCTAGAGAATAAGTGTAATCTAGAATTATATAAAAGAACTTTCTATCTAGGAATAAAAGATTTTCTAAGAATTTTTTGATCATGAAAAACTTTTATTCGACCCTTGTATACCTTGGCATTTTTATAAGCTTCATTTCTAAGTTCTTCTAATTCATTAATTTGAAGCTTTCTAAAGTTTCTGGCTGTGTACAAGTCCATATTTAATTTCTTGATGGCCCACATGGCTTTGTGTTCTAGCTCAACAAGCAAGTGACAAAGTTTTTCAAATATAATTCTATAAGAAGACATTCCTAGGTTGGTCTTAAAGACGGTGTGGTATGCCCAAAGTGCATCTACAAGTTTTAAGTGTTAGATATATGTGCCCTAGAAGCCAGAATTGGCTGACACTTGTAATACACTTCTAGGGGCAAAATTGTAATTTTGACTATAATTAATGAAATGGGTTATTTTCTATCATACCTATGTATTTAGTGTCTGTGATACATCCTTTGAGTTAATGGTAATGATAATTCATATTTTCAAGAGTTGAAAATTTAAGACATGAATAATCATTATTAACTCATAAACAGCTCCCGACCATAGGATCATCACGAGGATGGTGATTGATCCGGAAGGTTGGTGTACGATCGCTTCTCTTTAGTAGATGAGTCTTGAGTCTACGGTGTGGAGACACCAGAGCGAGAGTATAGGTACTCGTTAGAGAACGAGGGCACTGAGCGTGACCACCTCGAGTAGTCATTAGGAAGTCTACCTTCTCGTCAATGACTGACTCGATGCTGCAGTAGTGTGTCTGGTTCTTTGACCTGAGATGCATCGGCAGTTCACCTTGAGGGTGTTATAGTTTGACTACACCATTACTCGGTCTCCTAGCCATATGGAACCCTGAGGTGTATGTTGGCTATAGCATGTTCATTGTAGGAAACTGGATTGCATCAAGATGGGATCTATCTACCTCGGTGGTAGAGGAGCAGCCCTATGATGATCATGAGAATCAAGTCTAGAAATCCATGGCCATGGTAGAGTGAAATAATAGAAAGAGTTTCTATTTAGATTTTCACATTGGACTCGAATCGAATGATTACATCATATGACAGAGACTAGGGTTTGACGAGTTCACCTTAACCCTAATCTGATCGGGGCTCAAGATAGAAGAACTGAATCACACAGGTAGCTGCACCAAGAGGTTCGCATTCAGCTCTGATGGGTTGCCACCATATACTGCTAGGTGTCACTGGTGGATTTTGGGAGCAATTAGAATGATTTAGATGATCGATCATTCTAGCTGTTCGAATCAGAAGAGTTCTGATCCATCGAAAGGAGTTTCGATGATGTCTATGATAGAGATCATGACATATCCCATTACCATACAGAACTGAACCTAACTGGGTCACACAAACAAGGGTTTGAATCTGGTGATCATCAATTGAACTGATCTAGTTCAATTGATCTGAATGAGATTCAATTAGGTTCAAGGAAATCGTGCTAGCACTCGATTGAACCTAACGTTCTTCTTTTACTATCACAAATAAGTTGTCCTGACTGAGCCAAAGGAGTTTGTGCTCAATCAGAGGCCTTCATATGGTCTGACTGGAGGTTGTCCAAGTCAGAATAGGTTGTCTTATTTGTAAGACATTACCTGCCATTTTTGGTCACCTGCCATTTCTTGTTCTTTGACTTTGGTCAAAAGTCTACCTTTGACTGGTCAAACGTTGACCATTGATCCTTTGACTTTTGACCACATGTCATGCACCTATTGGAGAGCTGGTGGGGGCTTGTCCCCCTGCCAGAACCTGGCAAGGAGAAGGGCGCACGCCAAGGGTGGCGTGAGCCCAAGTAGGAGGCGCCTAGGAGTCCTTGTTGGACAAGGACTCCACCTCCCTTTTGGATTCCAATCAGAGTTCTACTAAGAATCCAGTTTGACTGGTCTTAGGCGCCCTCTAAGGAGGAATCCAAGGGTCTCTATTCCAACCAATCAGATTTAGATCTGATTTCACAAAGGGTTGTGATTGGTTGAGAGGAAGAGGAGTTGGATCACAAGAGGTCTATAAATAAGACCCTGCGCCCAACCCTAATTCCAATGCTATTAGCATGCCCCAAGGCTGCCTCTCCCCTCCTCCTCCATGCCATAGCTTCTTCTCCCCTTGATCTCCATGTCCAAAAGGTGTTTTGGACTTTGGTTGGTGCGATTCAGATCAAGAAAAGGCGATCAAAAGCAAGAAGGCTGCGCTGCTGCAAAAGGACGACTGCAGATCTTCAAAAGAGTTTTGAAGATCCTCCAGATCAGATCCAGATCTGATTTTTGGAGGTGTGATAGAGAAGAAGAGGTTCTCTAGATCCAACCCGAGTGGATACCGGTAGAGGCCAGGCGCTTGCATGGCTTAGATCCAGAACCTTCCACTGCAATCAGGATCATCTACAGGGTAATAGGATTACCCAAATCAGGTAAATTAAATTTGATTTAATTTATCTTATTTTATTTTATTTATTAAAATAATAAGAATCAGATCTGAAACATATCAAGATCTGATTGAGATCAAGAGAAAAATTTTTGAAATATATCTCTTGATCTAATCAGATCTGAACGAACCTGGACCGGGAAATCAGGATTTCCCTTCAACTGGTATCAGAGCCATGGTTCTAAAATTATTTAGATCTAATTTTAATTTTATTTTAATTAGAAAATAAAGTGATTTCAGATGTCACATGAGATGTGATCAGATCTAAAATCAGAAAAAATTAAAATTAAATGATTTGGATCTAAGAACATGAAGATATGCATGACTAGTTCTAGAATAGAATAGTTCTATAGAATAGTTTTGCATGTCTTTGATTTAATATGATTAAATCATATTTTAGATCTTATTTATTTACTATTTTTTGATATTATAAGTGTTATAATAACATCTGATAAATAGTAAATAAAAATTATTTAATTTTAAATATCATATGAGATATGATTAGATGCATGACTAGACTAGTTGTAGAATAGTTCTACATAATTGTCTAGATTAGAATTTATTTTGATTAGATCAATTTAAATCTAATTTTTTAGATTATTATGTGATAATTTAGATCTGAAAACATGCATGATTTGATACATGAGATGTATGCAAAATATGCCCTTGATTAGATCTAAATTTGTATATGAGATATATGATATAGATCTATAACTGTTTTGTAGATTTACATGTTCCTGATTAAGGCGTTCCTCTTGGCCGTCCGGTCATAAGAACGAAGAAGGGTTTGAAGGCCCTCTCTTCCCATTCGATGGGGTGTTCTTATGACGTGTAGGGGTGCTGCGTGTTCGTCCTTAATCAGAAATCCAAAACTTACTTTCTGCAAAACCCTAGATCCTGAAACCCTAGGATTTATTGTGCATATTTTGTTTATGAACCCAACTTAATTAAGAATTAAGTTTATGGAATATTAATTAGGTCTAAAATTGAGAATTTCAGATCTAAGACATATTCATAATACTGGGTTCGGGCTTGGGTAGCTCAATTAGGTCTAAGCGGTTGATCAAACCGAATCAAGAGTTGGTTAGATGGGATCAACAATGCTTAAATTGACCAGCCTAATAGGATTAAGTCTGGGTCAAGATCGAGTCACGATCAAGCAAGACCTAATTAGGCTCAGAGGTTAGAGTCTGGATTGTAGGCTAACCCAATTGGTTCTGACTCAATAATTTGGTGTCTAAGGTAAGTTTGGCACAGACGACCGACTGGTTTTTAATTGGAAGCTACTCGATCTGAATGCGTTCTTGTGCGAGTTAATGGCATATTCCTTCCACCGGTCTCACTTACCTGGCCATATCTGTTGACACAGTTCTGATCTGAGGTGGTCAATAATCCGAGCTAACCCATGCCACTAGGTTAGTCATAATTGTTATGACTAAGCCAAGTCTAGTTTAATGAGACCTGAATCAATTCTCCCTAAGAAAAGATTAAGTCCGAGGTCTTCCACCATTGTAGACATGCGGGCCCTTCCCGGGGTTGATTGTTCTCGGCTGGATACAGTGGCTCAGTTGCACCGGGAAGACGCAACCATGTCTATTAGGCATTGGATGCTATGGGCTGGAGGATGAGTTGGGCTCAATATTTTGGATACGGTGAGAGACCCAATTAGGAACCCAGTCTATGCAAATGGTGGGTCTGACTTAACTAAGGAAGTGGATCAATATTCCAGATACGGTGAGATTCATGAATTAGAGACCAAGTTTGGGTGCACCATGATTAGAGAATCATTGAACAAGAGTTGTTCACTCATTGGCTAACCCATCACCAATAACTGTTAGGTGAGGTGATGAGTCAGTTGGTGAGACCGCACCACCCACTAGAAATCATCAATCGCGGAAATTTTCGCATCTCTACAAAGGGAGTGTAGGGATCCGAGAAAATAGTGGGAGCTAATTTGTTTAAAAATAAAATCCCTAAACAAATTGGTCAAGTCAAAATTACAGTATCTAACTAGAATCTTTGACTCTCTACAGGAAAATGTCTGCGTCCAACCCACTGGCACGTATCCTAGACACACATAGACTGACTGGACCCAATTATAAAGATTGGCTCAGGAACTACAAAATTGTTTTGGGTTCAGAGAAGTTAACACATGTTTTGGACCAGGACCCTTCCACCTTACCAGCTCGTCCATCCATTGAACAGAGAGCATCTCTGGAAAAATGGATTGACGAAGACAATAAGGCCAGATACTACATGTTGGGCTCGATGTCTGATGAGCTCCAGCACCAACATGAAGATATCGGGACTGCTCGCCAAATGTTGGCTCACCTGCAGGAGATGTTTGGTGAACAGAGTCGCGCAGCCAAATATCAAGTCACGAAAACGACTTTTTAAGGCTAAGATGCATGATGGGCAGTCAGTCCAAGATCACTGTCTGACAATGATCAAGGACATGGAAGAGCTTGAGAAGCTCGGTGTGAAGTTGGACTTGGACTTGCAGAATGATATTATTCTGCAATCCTTGACTGATGCATATGGGCAATTCATCATGAATTACCACATGCATAAACTTCAGAATTCCTTGGCCGAGTTGATGAATATGCTGGTTACCGCTGAGCTTTCTATGAAAGGTTCTAAAGGCTCAGTTCTTGCTATGGAACGGACTTCTTCCAAAAGAAAGTCTTATGGAAAGAAAAAGAAGTCTGTGAAAAAGCAAAAGGTAGAAGGATCAAAGAAGAAGAAGGCAGAACCGAAGAAGAAGGTCGATGGCAAAGGAAAGTGTTTCCATTGCAACAGCGACGGCCATTGGAAGTGGAACTGCCCTACTTACCTGGCCACCCTGAAGAACAAGAAGGAAGGTCCTTCTGGAGGTATGCTCGTTATTGAGTCTAACCTTACGGTTTCTTCTGCATCCAGTTGGGTGCTTGACTCTGGTTCTAGTGCTCATCTGTGCACTTCTATGCAGGGTCTTGAGGATAGCAGGAGGCTGAGGGATGGAGACATGATCCTACGCATTGGTAATGGAGCAAGAGTTGCTGCAGTAGCCGTGGGAACATACCCTCTGCGATTACCATCTGGTTTAGACTTAGTTTTAAAAGACTGTTATTATGTGCCTGCAGCTAGCAGGAATTTGATTTCTGTTTCATGCTTAGCACAAGAAGGTTATGTGATCACCTTCTTTAAGGACCATTGTAACATTCTTTATGAAAGAAATAAAATTGCAAATGGTTTCCTTGTTAATGGTCTTTATCAGTTGCATATTGATGTACCTATTTTAACTATCGAGCAAAACGTGAATGCCAAACGACCTAGGGATAGTCCAAACGATAGATATCTATGGCACCTGAGATTAGGTCATATAGCAGAAGATAGGATTCAACAAATTGGAGAAAAATGGGCTATTGAGTCCATTGACTTTTGAGTCATATCCAACTTGTGAATCTTGTCTTCAAGGCAAAATGACTAAACTCCCTTTTGTTGGACATGGGGAGAGGGCCACAGATCTCCTTGCCCTAGTACATACTGATGTGTGCGGCCCATTTCGATGTGCCGGCTAGAGGCAATTTTGTCTACTTCATTACCTTTACCGATGATCTGTCTAGGTATGGGTATGTGTATCTTATGAGACACAAGTCTGAAGCCTTTGAAAAGTTCAAAGAATTCAGACATGAAGTAGAAAAACAAACTGGAAAACCCATTAAGGTTCTTCGATCAGATCGAGGAGGTGAATACCTTAGCCGGGAATTCCTAGACTATCTTAAGGAAAATGGCATAGTCTCTCAATGGACTCCACCAGGAACACCTCAACTCAACGGGTTTCAGAACGGAGAAATCGGACTCTATTGGATATGGTTCGATCCATGATGAGCTTCACAGACCTCCCAAATTTTCTTTGGGGACATTCATTATTAACTTCAATCTATCTACTGAATAGGGTTCCCTCTAAAACCGTTCCTACCACACCGTATGAGATATGGCACGGTAAGAAACCAAGTCTGAGTCATCTCAGAATTTGGGGTTGTCCGGCTTATGTCAAAAGACAACAAGCGGACAAGTTAGAGTTTAGGTCCTTTAGAGCTCGATTCATAGGATATCCTAAAGAGTCATTAGGATACTATTTCTACATTCCAGAAGACCACAATGTGATTGTGAGTCGACATGCCATATTTCTTGAAAAATAGTTTATTCAAGATAGTGGCATTGGAAAGCAGATTAAGCTTGATGAGAAAGTCTCACAAGCAGAACGAGCTAAGGACCAAGTGGAACCAAATCAGGTTGAGCCAATAAGAACACTACCTCCTCCACCTCATAGATCGGAAAGAGTTTCCCGTCCCCCTGAAAGATACTTAGGTATTATTTCAGAGGATGTAGAGGAAATGTTCCTCATAGGTAATGGTGCTCATGGTGATGATCCCAAAACCTACAACGAGGCGATATCAGATATCGACTCCGAGAAATGGCTAGAGGCAATGAAGTCAGAAATTGACTCGATGCACTCAAACCAAGTCTGGACCTTGGTAGATCCACCAGAAGGTATAGTACCTATTGGGTGTAAATGGATCTTCAAGAGAAAGATTGGTGCAGATGGGAATGTGGAGACATTCAAGGCTAGACTGGTGGCAAAAGGTTATAGTCAACGTGAAGGCATTGACTATCAGGATACCTTTTCCCCAGTAGCTATGCTAAAATCCATCCGCACATTGCTTGCTGTTGCAGCCTATTTCGATTATGAAATATGGCAAATGGACGTGAAAACGGCATTCCTTAAATGGATATCTTGAGGAAGATATCTATATGGAACAGCCGCTAGGTTTCACATCCAGTGATACTGATCACAAGGTTTGCAAGCTGCAAAGGTCCATATATGGACTTAAGCAAGCATCTCGGAGCTGGAACACTCATTTCAATGATGTGATCAAAAAAGTTTGGTTTCATCAAAAATGAAGAGGAACCATGTGTTTTCAAAAAGGGTCAGTGGGAGCGCTGTTGTCTTCCTCGTATTGTACGTGGATGACATCCTCCTTATTGGGAATGATATTCCCATGTTGACAATCAGTCAAGATGTGGTTGTCCAAGGAATTCTCCATGAAAGACCTAGGTGAAGCATCCTTTATTCTAGGAATTAAGGTCTATAGGGATAGACCGAATAGGATGCTAGGACTTTCACAGAAGATGTACATAGAGAAAGTACTAAAGAGGTTTAGTATGGAAAACTCTAAGAGGGGATTAATACCCTTCAGACATGGTATTCATCTTTCCAAGAAGATGTGCCCCAGCACACCTGAGGAAATAGAACGCATGAGCAAGATCCCTTATGCTTCTGCAATAGGGAGCCTCATGTATGCCATGCTATGTACACGACCTGATATAGCCCATGCTGTGAGTGTCACAAGCAGATATCAGTCAAATCCAGGTGAAGAACACTGGACTTCTGTGAAATGTATCCTTAAGTACTTGAGAAGAACTAAGGATATGATGTTGGTCTTTGGTAATGGAGAACTCCTGGTCCAGGGATACACAGACTCGGACTTCATGTCCGATATAGATGATTCGAAAGTCGACATCTGGCAGACTGTTTGTGCTGGAAGAGTTCCAAGCAAACGGTGATACCATCTCATCCGCGATTACCTTGAGAAAGGTTACGTTGAGGTCAAGAGAGTCAACTCCACAGATAATGTGGCAGACCCACTTACAAAGCCGTTGGGCCAGCAGAAGATCGAAGCCCACCTTGAGAAGATGGGACTTAGACTTGTAGCCAATTGGCTTTAGGACAAGTGGGAGATTGTTAGATATATGTGCCCTAGAAGCCAGAATTGGCTGACACTTGTAATACACTTCTAGGGGCAAAATTATAATTTTGACTATAATCAATAAAATGGGTTATTTTCTATCACATATGTGTATTTAGTGTCTGTGATACATCCTTTGAGTTAATGGTAATGATAATTCATATTTTCAAGAGTTGAAAATTTAAGACATGAATAATCATTATTAACTCATAAACATGCTCCCGACCATAGGATCATCACGAGGATGGTGATTGATCCGGAAGGTTGGTGTACAATCGCTTCTCTTTAGTAGATGAGTCTTGAGTCTACGGTGTGGAGACACCGGAGCGAGAGTACAGGTACTCGTTAGAGAACGAGGGCACTGAGCGTGACCACCTCGAGTAGTCATTAGGGAAGTCTACCTTCTCGTCAATGACTGACTCGATGCTGCAGTAGTGTGTCTGGTTCTTTGACCTGAGATGCATCGGCAGTTCACCTTGAGGGTGTTATAGTTTGACTACACCATTACTCGGTCTCCTAGCCATATGGAACCCTGAGGTGTATGTTGGCTATAGCATGTTCATTGTAGGAACTGGATTGCATCAAGATGGAATCTATCTACCTCGGTGGTAGAGGAGCAGCCCTATGATGATCATGAGAATCAAGTCCAGAAATCCATGGCCATGGTAGAGTGAAATAATAGAAAGAGTTTCTATTTAGATTTTCACATTGGACTCGAATCGAATGATTACATCATATGACAGAGACTAGGGTTTGACGAGTTCACCTTAACCCTAATCTGATCGGGGCTCAAGATAGAAGAACTTGAATCACACAGGTAGCTGCACCAAGAGGTTCGCATTCAGCTCTGATGGGTTGCCACCATATACTGCTAGGTGTCACTGGTGGATTTTGGGAGCAATTAGAATGATTTAGATGATCGATCATTCTAGCTGTTCGAATCAGAAGAGTTCTGATCCATCGAAAGGAGTTTCGATGATGTCGATGATAGAGATCATGACATATCCCATTACCATACAGAACTGAACCTAACTGGGTCACACAAACAAGGGTTTGAATCTGGTGATCATCAATTGAACTGATCTAGTTCAATTGATCTGAATGAGATTCAATTAGGTTCAAGAAAATCGTGCTAGCACTCGATTGAACCTAACGTTCTTCTTTTACTATCACAAATAAGTTGTCCTGACTGAGCCAAAGGAGTTTGTGCTCAATCAGAGGCCTTCATATGGTCTGACTGGAGGTTGTCCAAGTCAGAAATAGGTTGTCTTATTTTGTAAGACATTACCTGCCATTTTTGGTCACCTGCCATTTCTTGTTCTTTGACTTTGGTCAAAAGTCTACCTTTGACTGGTCAAATGTTGACCATTGACACTTTGACTTTTGACCACATGTCATGCACCTATTGGAGAGCTGGTGGGGGCCTGTCCCCCTGCCAGAACCTGGCAAGGAGAAGGGCGCACGCCAAGGGTGGCGTGAGCCCAAGTAGGAGGCGCCTAGGAGTCCTTGTTGGACAAGGACTCCACCTCCCTTTTGGATTCCAATCAGAGTTCTACTAAGAATCCAAGTTTGACTGGTCTTAGGCACCCTCTAAGGAGGAATCCAGGGGTCTCTATTCCAACCAATCAGATTTAGATCTGATTTCACAAAGGGTTGTGATTGGTTGAGAGGAAGAGGAGTTGGATCACAAGAGGTCTATAAATAAGACCCTGCGCCCAACCCTAATTCCAATGCTATTAGACACGCCCCAAGGCTGCCTCTCCCCTCCTCCTCCATGCCATAGCTTCTTCTCCCCTTGCTCTCCACGTCCAAAAGGTATTTTGGACTTTGGTTGGTGCGATTCAGATCAAGAAAAGGCGATCAAAAGCAAGAAGGCTGCGCTGCTGCAAAAGGACGACTGCAGATCTTCAAAAGAGTTTTGAAGATCCTCCAGATCAGATCGAGATCTGATTTTTGGAGGTGTGATAGAGAAGAAGAGGTTCTCCAGATCTAACCCGAGTGGATACCGGTAGAGGCCAGGCACTTGCGTGGCTTAGATCCAGAACCTTCCGCTGCAATCAGGATCATCTACAGGGTAATAGGATTACCCAAATCAGGTAAATTAAATTTGATTTAATTTATCTTATTTTATTTTATTTATTAAAATAATAAGAATCAGATCTGAAACATATCAAGATCTGATTGAGATCAAGAGAAAATTTTTGAAATATATCTCTTGATCTAATCAGATCTGAACGAATCTGGACCGGAAAATCAGGATTTTCCTTCATTAAGGACCAATCCTTTCTATTAGTATTAACAGTTTTCTCCAATATCTGTTTGATTTGTCTATTGGACACTTCTACTTGCCCATTAGTTTGAGGATGATACAGTGTGGCCAACTTGTGGGTGACATTATATTTTTCATTAAAGCAGCAAAGGATCGATTGCAAAAATGTGTCCTCCGATCACTGATGATTACTCTAGGTGTACCAAAATAGAAGAGAATATTTTCTTTAAGAAATTAAATGACCATTTTGCTATCTGTTGATCTACAAGGAATAGCTTCTACCCACTTAGAGACATAATCGATAACTACTAAGATATATTCATTTTCAAAAAAGTTTGGAAATGGTCCCATGAAATCAATCCCCCAAACATCAAAAATTTCGACCACCAAGATTAGAATAAGTGGCATCATGTTTCTCTTGGTGATTCGATCCATTTGTTGGCATCGAACATAACTTCTACAATACTCGTAAGCATCTCTAAATAAATTGGGCCAATAAAATCCACATTGGAGGACTTTTATAGCTATCTTTTTGAACGCGAAGTAACCACCACATGCTTGATCACGACAAAAAGATAAAATACTTCTAACCTCATTATCCGAGACACACCTCCAAATGATCTGATCAGAATAATGTTTGAATAGGTATAGATAATCCCAAATGAATTACTTCACTTGGAAGAAGAATTTGTGTTTGTCTTGAGTGGTCTAGTGGGAAGGAACTTTACCAATAGCTAAATATTTGACAATATCAGCATACCATGGTTCAGTGGACATAGACATGAGTTCTTTATCAGAAAAAAATTCATTAACAGGTGGTTCACTAGATGGTGCGACTATGATTCAAGACAAGTGATCAACTACTGTATTTTCTATTCTTTTCTTATCCTTGATTTCTAGGTTAAATTCTTGAAGGAGCAAGATCCATCGAATTAAGCGCGCCTTGGCATCTTTCTTTGCTAAGAGATGTCTAATGGCTAAGTGTCAGTATACACAATGGTGTGAAATCCAACCAAATAGGGTCTGAATTTTTCAAGGACAAAGACAACGGCTGGAAACTCCTTTTCAGTGGTAGTGTAATTAAGTTGTGCATCATTTAAAGTTTTACTAGCATGGTAAATAACTCTAGGCAGCTTATCAATTCTTTGACTTAGAACTGTGCCTACAGCATGATCAGATGTATCACACATGAGTTCAAAGGATATAGTATAGACAGGTGGGTGAATAATGGGAGTTGAGATAAGTGTCTTTTTAAGGAACTCAAAAGATTCTAGACGCTTGGGAGTAAACTCAAATTTTGTTTCCTTTGCTAACAAGTTGGTCAACGGGCAAGCCACTTTGCTAAAATTTGCTATGAACCTTCTGTAGAATCCAGTATGTCCTAAAAATGAATAGATTTCCTTAATAGATTTGGGTGGTGGAAGACTCGCAATCATGTCTACTTTGGCCTTGTCTACTTCAATTCCTTTTTATAAAACTACATGGCCAAGAACTATGCCCTCTTTAACCATGAATTGGCATTTCTCCCAATTAAGAACTAAGTGCTTCTCCTTACATCTTTCTAAGACATGTCTCAAATAATCTAAACATTTAAAGAAGGTAGGGCCAAAGATAGAAAAGTCATCCATGAAAATTTCGAGAAATTATTCAACCATATCAGAAAAAATGCTGATCATACATCTTTGGAAGGTTGCTGGTACATTGCATAACCCAAAGGGCATGCACCTATAGGCAATGATTCCGAATGGATAGGTGAACATAATCTTTCCTTGGTCTTTAGGAGCTGTGGGGATCTGGTTATAGCCGAAGTATCCATCAAGAAAATAGTAGAACTCTTGTCCAGCTAATTTTTTCAATATTTGATCAATAAATGGCAAAGAAAAATGATCTTTTCTTGTTGCTGCATTCAATTTTCTATAATCTATATATACCCTCAATCTCGTTTGGATCCTAGTCGGGATAAGTTCATTTTTCTCATTCTAGACCACTATTATCCCAAACATTTTGGGTACCCCTTGAGCTGGACATACCCAAGAATTATCTGAGATGGGATAAATTATTTTATTACCAAGCAACTTCAAAATTTCTTTCTTGACTACATCTTTCATAGCTGGATTGAGTCTTCTCTGAGCATCTCTAGTTGGTTTAGCCCATTCTTCTAGGTGTATCCTATGTTGAACTATGAAGGGGCTTATTCCCTTAATGTCAGTCATGGTCCAGTCTATTACTTCTTGATTCTTTCTCAGGACTACTAATAACTCCTCTTGTTCATGATTTAGGTATGACGCAATAATTACAGGCAAGGTTTCTGCTAGACCTAAATAAGCATACTTAAGGTGCATCGGAAGGGGTTTTAGTTCTAATTTGGATGCCTCTACTATTAATGGCTCAAATGATGGTTTAGACATTTTCATGAATGGTTCAGTGGGAGGCTCCCATCTTTGGCTAATCCTGTGGTCAATAGGTATTTCATTGATATCTTCATGTTCATGGTTTAGCCAAATACTTGACTCCGGATCGACTTCTTTATTGCTAATGTCAATGGGTTCATAAATTTCATCTTGGATTATATTTATATTAGCATGCTAGGTGGATTCCTATTCCAAATTAAATATATTTAACTCAATGGTCATATTTCCAAAAGATAGCTTCATAAGTTCATTTCTATAGTTGATTTTAGCATTAGCAGTTGCTAAGAAAGGTCTTCGTAAAATAACTGGGATATAACCCTTGGGATTTGAAACTAGTTCGGTCTTTAAAATGATGAAGTCTATAGGAAAGATAAAATGGCCAATCTTGATTGAAATATCTTCTACCATTTTCTTAGGAATCCTAAAAGATCGGTCTGCTAATTGCAACGTAATCCCTGTTGGTTGAAGTTTTTTCAATCCTAATTGCTCATAAATTAAATAGAACAAAATATTTACACTAGCCTCTAAGTCTAGCAAGGCCTTCTCAATGTGGTTTCTTTGATAACACATGAAATTATCGGAGACCCTGGATCCTTATATTTTATTAGCATATGACTTGACAAGTAAGAGCTCATGCTTGCAGCTAAGAACACTCTCTTGGGTACATTGGTGGTCCTCTTTTTGGTGCAAAGGTCTTTTAAAAGTTTAGTATAGGTCGATACTTGCTGAATCATGTCTAGTAGAGAAATATTTATCTGGACTTGTTTGGACACCTCTAACATTTTATCCAAATATTTTGATTATTTTTTAGACCTTAGTCAATTTGAAAAAGGAGCCCTACAAGTTATGGGTACAGGGCTGGATGTACTATCAATTTTAGGAGCTTGAGTTTGTAAGATAGGTTGTTCGTAAAGTTGTTCGGCTGATGAGTCCTCTCTATTGTCAGATGTACCTATCTTATTATCTACTTGTTTCTCCGATCTTAAAGTATGAATGGCATTCACCTGATTGAATTGATTTTCATGTTGGGGTCGTGGACCATTTTGGTTTTTCGAGTTGGGCTCAGGTTGGCTAGGCAGCCTATCTCATTCTCGCTCATTCATAGTAGAGGCTAGCTGACCTACCTGCATTTCTAGATGGACTATGGCCTGGGTGTTAGCATTTAAGAGTAGGCCCATGGTTTGCATGAAATTACTCAATATAGCATTGGTGTCAGCATTGGATTTGGCTAAGACTTCCAGACTTTTCTCTAAAGAACTAAATTTCTTTTTAAAATTATTGAAGCTTGGTGGGTTGTTTAACATAGGGTTGGGCCTTAGGTTTTGCTGGATGAAACCAGGACTGCGTACATTTTGGGTTCTGTGTCCATGAGAAGTTTGGATGATTCCTCCATCCTGGGTTATATGTGGGTGCATAAGGATTGTTCATTGATTTTTGGTATGTGGTATTTACCTGTGCACACCCATTCTCTATTGGGTTTATCAATAAAGGATAGTCTTTAAGGATATGGTTTGGTGCACTGCACCCACTGCACATGGGTGCAGACACATAGTTCACACTGGTTGGTCTTTGCAGGTCTAAGGCCTCTAACCTACATGTTAGGGTTGCAATTTTAGCCTCTACAGCTAGAGAAGTTTGAACTTGTTACATTTTACCTCTTAAAGGTGTTGGTCTTTCTGGTTCCCTAGTTGTTTCCTAGTATAGACTCTTCTCGGCTAGGTCTTCTAGAAATTGCCAGGCCTCATTGGATTCTTTAAACATAAATTGACCTTAGCTCGTGGATTCTAGCATGGTTCTGAAATTTGAATCTAGTCCCTTGTAAACTATTTGGCATAGCCTCCAAGTTTTTATTCCATGGTGTAGGCATTGGGTCAAGAGGTTCTTAAAATGATCGAAATACTTTCAGAATGACTCACCAGCTAGTTGATAAAATTGGTTTATCTTATTTCTAATTCTAGCGGTCTTATAATGGGGAAAGTATTTTTTAAGGAATACTCTTACGAAGCCCTTTCAGGTTGTGATAGATTGATTTGGCAAGTTGTATAGCCATTTTTTGGCATTATTCTTAAGGGCAAAATTGATTAGTCTCATCTTGATTTCATTCTCAGAAAGTTGTGATAGTCTCATAGTTGCATAAACCTTTTCAAATTCCTTAATGAATATATATGCATCCTCGAACTTTGGAAGCATATTAGTCATTTGGGGTTTAATTTCAAAATTATTTGTAGTAGATTGGGGTAGCCTGATGCAAGAAGGTTGGACAGACCCAACTGGGTAACATAAATCCTTAAGGATTTGGGGCTGATTGATTTCTTCCATTTTAGGGACTTTAAGGCTTGACACAAGAATCGAGTCAATTCTAACTAGTCGATCCAAAATTCTTCTCCACGAAGAAAGTGGAGAATTCACTTTATTTTATATATTTTTAATTATTTTTTTAATTTTTTTAAAAAAAAGAAAAGAGAAGAGGAAGAAGAATTAGTTAAGATTATTTTTTTTAATTTTTCAAATACTTATCAAGCAATTATCTATCCTAGGTTACCCTAATTTTAGACAGCTTCTGACTACCAAGGTTGCATTCAAGCACTCCAAGTTCAAAATTGACTAACCGAATCAATCAAGCATAAAGTCGGTGGAAGTCCTCCCACTGCTTTTCTTAGACACCAATTAGATTGACCAGGTAAGCGAACGGAACTAATTAAAAACTACCTTTCTTTGGGCTCAGTCGTCCCACAAACTACTTTCTAGACACCGGCAGGCCAACCAACTTAAACCCGGTCCAACTCTTGGATTCCCTTATCCTAATGAGCTTGGATGTCCCTAGGGTTGATGTTTAATTGATTTTATTTAAGGTTAGGGTGAATGCAAATGAGGAAACTTGTTTGTGGGCTAAGGAAAGGTGATGAAATTCCCAACTTATCTTATTTAGGTTTGTATCCTTAAAGTAGTTTAGATATGCTCATACACAACCAATAAGAACAAACAAGTTTTAATTAAAAAAAATTTAATACTAAACTAAAATCAAATTAGTAAGCTAAAAGAAAAGAAAATGGTTAGATTATATACCTGATTTTCAGCACTCACCAATTTTCTATAATGCAAGATAAAAAAAATAGAATGGTCAGACTAAAATTAAACTAAAAATATGAAGAATAAGAATTTAGAATATAATTTAAAACACGCCAATTCTTCGGCAATAGTGCCAAAAACTTGATGTGTTTTAAAATTAATCGCAAGCACACGATGTGCAAAGTAGCACGTCCAACGAGTATGGATCGATCTCATGAGGAATTGCATTTAAATTACATTCAAATCCTTTCTTAGGCGAGCTTTAACAAAGAGTTTTGAAAAATTGATTGATACTTACTACTAAATAGTAATTTAATTTTAAAAAATAATAATCTAAAGATCTAGGACTTTTGAATCCACTAGATCAATGACTTAGAAAGCCTTTCTAAGTTTCTTTTATGATGTTCCGTGATTAAGGTGTAATGCATGGACAAGCATTCATCCTAATTAAAGAACTCTCCTTTCAATTACTTCTCTTGTGTTATCCAAGTATGAACTATGAAGAGGCTCTGACCCAACAATAATCCATCAAAGTTTTCCATAAGAAAGAAGAAAAAGGATTTAAAAAGATTTAGGCATTTTGCCTATTATCAATCTTACACCGAATTAAGTATGAACTATAAAGGGATTGAAATTCAATGATAGTGCATCAAGTCTCTTGGCAAGAAATTTGAAGAAAGAAGAACTAAAAAGATAAAAATCAAGAAGAAATCTTAAGATGAGCTTCTAGTCATGGTTTAGTTTCATCGCCAACCCTAGAGGATTTGCTTAGCTAAACATGATTTAAATTAAAGCTTTTAAAATTAATTAAAATTAAATTCTATACTATTTGTTGGAATTTAAATTATAAAAATTAAAAATTTGCAGAAATAAACTATTCTAATGCTTAGCAAGAAAAAGAAACTAACCTAGTGCTGAAATTAAAAATTGTAAGAATTAAATTACAGAAATTTAAATTATCCTATTTGTTGTAAATAAAAATTAAATTGATGAGAAAAAAAATTATTTTTTTTATTGCTGATAAAACTTCTTAATACAAATAGAAGACTTTTAACTTCTAAGCCCTTAACAGGATTTGGAGTTGAAACAAGAAAATAAAAACATAAAAATCTCTCCTGGCCAATCTTTCTCTGGTTAACTCTCATTCTCGTATGTTGGAAGGATGGAAGAAAGTGAAAAAAAGATGGATAAAAATTTTATGGGTAAGTATTTCCGTCTGTCACATGAGCTTCTACAAAAGTTATGGTGTGGAAAGATATATCTTCCAAAGATAGTGGTACTGAACTTTATTTATACATCAGGAGGAAATTTTTTTTTTTGATTTTTAGATGTAGGACTAATAAAAAGATGCATCCTGAAAGAATGGATGGTTGAGATTATAGTGATAAAAAGGCTTGGATGTATGAGATGAAGAGGATGAAAAATAAAGCAAGAAGAAAAATTGTCATTCAACTCAAATTCTTTCTCTCTAAAAAAAAATAAAAAAAAAATATTTATTTTCGAATCTCGAACCGTCCGCTTGCTCTGCCCGTGTTCAACGCCCCCATCCTTTCCTTTCTGTCACGCCCAGCCACACTTCATGCCATGTTTTACGTGTATAGCTACATGGATCCGGTCTCCAGGCCATGCACATCCTTTCTCACGTTCCATTTTCACGTTGATTCTTCGTATCGCAAAAGAGCCGCATGATGCCATTTCCTCCATTCCAGCGCCAGCAACAAAATCACTCCACACCAAGCCTCTCATAGCCTTAAACCAAGCTTTAAATCACCTGGGTCGCACCGCGTCATATCCCATTCTTTATAAAAAAATTTAAAAATATATATATTAATTATTTTAATATGCATTTTTTTTTCATGTGCCTGTATCTACGTATCTTCGTATATCATGCTCCTGGCAATCTTGAATTTGGACTCGAGCTTTATCTGCATATTTTGAAGGGCCATTTCTAGTTAGTTTGTGATTAATATTTTAAAATTAATTATTTCTACAAAGATCATAAAAAATATTAAATATAAATAAAAAATAAAATAGTATAAATTTTAATATTTTTATGTTATATTTAATGTATTCATCAAGTCTCTGCCTTGATCGATTCAATCATCCTTTGAGATTCATGATTGAGATGATATTCTCAATCAGAAGCTTTAAGAGATGAACCAGCGGATCGAAGAGCTCCTGTAGGAACCAGATCTAGGGTTTTAGGATTAGATTTCGAAACTTTTTCAAAATCAGGCAGCGGAAGATTAAAATCAATCAAAATTAATCTAAAATATCCTAGATCTAAGATCTTAATATATGATTATTGCATGGTATTTAAATCAGAAATTAAAATTAAACAAGAAAGAAAAGGTTGATCATATCAATCTAGATCTATAATACATCTGATGCAGCTATAAAATAACCGATCGAATCTGTTACCTGAGTAAGTTAAACGTTCTAATTTGCTAATTCGAGCTTGAGGATGAAGTCACGAGCAGCACACACGTCCGATTTCTAGGAGTCATCCACACGATCCCACGAGCACGATTAGAGATCCTGATGCAGAAAATCAGTACAGTATGCTAGCACAGTACTGATCTCTCTTCAATGGTCGATCCGATGCTTCATTCTTTGAAACTTGATACTCCAAAATACCAAAAGAAAGATAAGAAGATTTGTGATGCTAAGATACCTCTCAAAAGCACATAAAAAGGGAGGAAGAGATCTGGAACAAAAAATCCTAGAAGAAGACCTTCTTCTTCTTCTTTGTTCTTTTTCTAGATATCCTGATTTATGTTTTTAATATCTCCATGATCTAGATGAATTTTTCTTTAATTTTTCTACACCAAAGATGTTAGATATATGTGCCCTAGAAGCCAGAATTGGCTGACACTTGTAATACACTTCTAGGGGCAAAATTATAATTTTGATTAATATCAATAAAATGGGTTATTTTCTATCACATATGTGTATTTAGTGTCTGTGATACATCCTTTGAGTTAATGGTAATGATAATTTATATTTTCAAGAGTTGAAAATTTAAGACATGAATAATCATTATTAACTCATAAAATGCTCCCGACCATAGGATCATCACGAGGATGGTGATTGATCCGGAAGGTTGGTGTACAATCGCTTCTCTTTAGTAGATGAGTCTTGAGTCTACGGTGTGGAGACACCGGAGCGAGAGTACAGGTACTCGTTAGAGAACGAGGGCACTGAGCGTGACCACCTCGAGTAGTCATTAGGAAGTCTACCTTCTCGTCAATGACTGACTCGATGCTGCAGTAGTGTGTCTGGTTCTTTGACCTGAGATGCATTGGTAGTTCACCTTGAGGGTGTTATAGTTTGACTACACCATTACTCGATCTCCTAGCCATTTGGAACCCTGAGGTGTATGTTGGCTATAGCATGTTCATTGTAGGAACTGGATAGCATCAAGATGGAATCTATCTACCTCGGTGGTAGAGGAGCAGCCCTATGATGATCATGAGAATCAAGTCCTGAAGCCCATGGCCATGGCAGAGTGAAATAATAGAAAGAGTTTCTATTTAGTTTTTCACATTGGACTTGAATCGAATGATTACATCATATGACAGAGACTAGGGTTTGACGAGTTCACCTTAACCCTAATCTGATCGGGGCTCAAGATAGAAGAACTTAATCACACAGGTAGCTGCACCAAGAGGTTCGCATTCAGCTCTGATGGGTTGCCACCATATACTGCTAGGTGTCACTGGTGGATTTTGGGAGCAATTAGAATGATTTAGATGATCAATCATTCTAGCTGTTCGAATCAGAAGAGTTCTGATCCATCGAAAGAAGTTTCGATGATGTCGATGATAGAGATCATGACATATCCCATTACCATACAGAACTGAACCTAACTGGGTCACACAAACAAGGGTTTGAATCTGGTGATCATCAATTGAACTGATCCAGTTCAATTGATCTGAATGAGATTCAATTAGGTTCAAGAAAATCATGCTAGCACTCGATTGAACCTAACGTTCTTCTTTTACTATCATAAATAGTTGTCCTGACTGAGCCAAAGAAGTTTGTGCTCATTTAGAGGCCTTCACTTTGTCTGACTGGAGCTTGTCCAAATCAAAAAAGGGTTGTCTTATTTTAAGACAATACCTATCATTTTTGGTCACTTGCCATTTCTCATCCTTTGACTTTGGTCAAAAGTTGACCATTGATAGGTCAAATGTTGACCATTGATACTTTGACTTTTGTCTACGTGTTACGCACCTATTGGAGGGCTGGTGGGGGCTTGTCCCCCTTCTAGAACCTGGCAAGGAGGAGGGCACACACCACCCTTGGTGTGTGCCCAAGTTGGAGGCGCCCAGGATTCCCTGTTAGATAGGGACTACATCTTCTTTTTGGATTTTGATTAGTGTTCTCCTAAGAACTAACTTTGACTGGTCTTAGGCGCCATCTAAGGAGGAATCTAGGGGACTTTATTTCAACCAATCAGATTTAGATCTGATTTCACAAAGGGTTGTGATTGGGAAGAAGAGGAGTTGGATCATGCTTAGTCTATGAATAAGACCCTGCGCCCAACACAAAGAGCATCACAATTCTCCATGCCCCAAGGCTGCTTCTCCTCTCCTCCTCCATGCCAAACCCATCTTCTCCCTCTCCTCTCCATGTCCAAAAGGAGTTTTGGATCTTGGTTGGTGCGATCCAGACGAGAGAAAGGCGACTGAAAGCTAGAAGGCTGCGCTGCTGCAATGGACAACTACTGATCTTCAAAAGGAGTTTTGAAGATCCTCCAGATCAGATTCAGATCTAATTTTTGGAGACATGATAGAGAAGAAGAGGATCTCTCGATCCAGCCTAAGTGGAAACCGGTAGAGGTCAGGCATTTGCGTGGCTAGATCTAGAACCTTCCACTGCTCACAGGATCATCAACGGATAATAGGATTACCAACTTCAAGGTAAATTAAATTTGATTTAATTTATCTAATTTTATTTTAATTATGTAGCTTCTCTCCTCTTTCGCTTCCACGTCCAAAAGTATTTGGACTTGGTTGATGCGATCAGGATCAAAAGAAGGCAAAGGCTGATCAAAAGCTAGAAGAGGTGCGCTGCTGCAACAGAACAGACTGAGATCTTCAAAAGAAGTTTTGAAGATCCTCTCAGATCCAGATCAATCTATTTTTGGAGGTGTGATAGAAAAGAGAGAATTCCTAGATCCAACTCGAGTGGATATCGGTAGAGTGTCAGCACTTGCGGGCTAGATCAGTAACCTTCCACTGTCATAGGATCATCGATAATGGATATTATCCCATCAAGTAATTAATTTATTTAATTTAGTCTATATTTTTATATTAATTATCATTAAATAATAGAATCAGATCTTGAACATTTCAGATCTAGATCTGAATCAAGAGAAAATTTTTAAATATATCTTCTTGATCTGAATCAGATCATGACGAATTGGTCGGAAAATCAGGATTTTCCTTCATAAGACCAATCCTTTCTATTAGTATTAAACAGTTTTTCCCATTATCTGATTTGATTTTGGTCTATGGACACTTTATTGCCATTTAGTTGAGATGAAAATACAGTGTGGCCAATTGTGATCGGTGACATTTATATTTCATTAAAGCAGCAAGTCCGATTGAAAACATGTTTGTCTCGATCACTGATGATTATCTAGGTGTACCAAAATAGAGAGACTTGTTCTTTAAGAAATTTAATATGACATTTTGCTATACTGTTGATCTACAAGGAATAGCTTCTCTTACCACTTAGAGACATAATCGATAACTACTAAGATTATATTCATTTTTCAAAAAGTTGGAAATGGGTCCAAAATCAATCACCCAACACATCAAAATTTCTGACACCAAGATTAGGAATAAGTGCGCATTCATGTTTCTCTTGGTGATTCGATCCAATTGTGTGGACAATCGAACATAACTGTCTACAATTACTCGTAAGCATCTTCTAAAATAAATTTGGGCGCAATAAAATCACATGGAGACTTTATTATAAGCTATCTTTTTTGAACGCGAAGTAACCACCACATGCTAATCACGACAAAAAGATAAATACTTCTAACCTCTTATCGAGACACACCTCCAAATGATCTGATCAGAATAATGTTTGAATAGTATAGATAATCCCAAATGAATTACTTCACTTGGAAGAAGAATTTGTGTTTGTCATGAGGGTTCTAAGTGGAAGAACTTTACCAATAAGCTAAATATTTGACAATATCAGGCATACCATGGTTCAGGTGATAGACTATGAGTCTTATCAGAAAAAAAATTCATTAACAGGTGGTTCATAGATGGTTGCGAGTATGATATAAGACAAAGTTGGAATCAACTACTGTATTTTCTATTCTTTTCTTATCTTGAATTCTAGGTTAAATTTCTTTGAAGAGCAAGATCCACTCGAATTAACGCGGCTTGGCATCTTCTCTTGCTAAGAGAATGTTAATGGCTAAAGTGTAGTATACACAATGGTGTGAATCCACACAAATAGGTCTGATTTTATTCCAAGGATCAAAAGAGACAACGGCTGGAAACTCCTTTCATGGGGTAGTGTAATTAAGTGATGTGCTCATTTAAAGTTTTACTAGCATGGTAAATAACTCTAAGGCAGCTTATCAATCTTTGACTTAGAACTGTGCCTACGCAATGATTCAGAATGTATCACCATGGTTCAAGATATAGTATAGACAGATGGGTGAATAATGGGAGTTGAGATAAGTGATCTTTGTAAGAATCAAAAGATTCTAGACGCTGGGAGTAAACTCAAATTTGTTTTCCTTTGCTAACACAGTTGGTCACCGGGCAATGCCACTTTGCTAAAAATTTGCTATGAACCTCTCTTAGAAATACAGTAGTGCCTAAAAATGAATAGATTCTTAATAGATTATGGGTGTGAGACTCGCTCAATATGCTACTTTCGCTTTGTCTACTTCAATTCCTTTTTATTAAAACACATGGCCAAAACTATTGCCTCTTTAAACCATGAATTGGCCATTTCTCCAATTAAGAACTAGTGCTTTCTCCTTACATCTTCTAAGAATCGTCTAAATAATCTAAAAATTTAAAGAGTAGGGCCAAAGATAGAAACGTATCAGTGAAAATTTCGAGAAATTATTTCAAACCATATCAGCGAAAAAATTGTGATTTCATCTTCTGGAAGTTGTGTACATCATAACCAAAGGCATGCACCATAGGCAATGATTCCGATGCAATAGTGAGACATAATCTTTCCCTTTGGGGTCTTTAGGTAGCTGTGGGGGATTGGATTAGGCGAAGTATCCATCCAAGAAATAGTAATAGAACTCTTGTCCAGCTAATTTTTTTCTACTATTACTCCAATAAATGGCAAGAAAATGATTTTGCTTGTTGCTGCATTCAATTTTCCTTAATCTATAATATACCCTCAATCCTCGTTTGGATCCTAGTCGGGATAAGTTCATTTTTATTCGTTAATCGACCACTATGTTCCCAAACATTTTGGGTTACCCCTGACGCTTGGACTACAAGAATTATCTGAGATGGATAAATTATTTTATTACCCAAGCAACTTAACAAATTTTTCTTTTGACTACATCTTTTCCATAGCTGGATGAGCTTCTCTGAGCATCTCTAGTTGGTTTCTAGCCCCATTACTTCTAGGTGATCCTATGTTGAACTATGAAGCGGTCTTATTCCCTTAATGTCAGTCATGGTCCAGTCTATTACTTTTGATTCTTTTCAGGACTACTAATACTCTCTTGTTACTGATTAAGGTATGACGCAATAATTACAGGCAAAGGTTCTCTAGACCTAAAATAAGCATACTTAAAGGTGCATCGGAAGGGGTTTAGTTCTGAATTTGAGATTGGCCTCTACTATTAATTGTCAATATAAGGTTTAGACATTATTCATGAATGGTAGTGGAGGCTCCCATCTTTCTAATCTGTGGTCAATAGTATTTCATTGATATCTTTCATGTTCATGGTTAGCCAAATACTTGACTCCGATCAGACTTCTTTATTGCTAAGTCAATGGTTCATAAATTTCATCTTGACTTATATTCTATTATTAGCATGCATAGGTGGATTCTATTCCAATTAAATATATTAACTCAATGGTATTAATTTCCAAAAGATAGCTTCTAAGTTCATTTCTATTAGTTGATTTACATTGCAGTTGCTAAGAAAGTCGTTTCGTAAAATAACTGGATATAACCCTTGGATTTGACAAACTAGTTCGGTCTTTAAAATTGATGAGTCTTATAGGACAAGATAAAATGGCCAATCTTATTGATATATCTTCTACATTTCTTAGGAATCTCTAAAAGATCGGTCTGCTAATGCAACGTAATCCCTTTGGTTGGAAGTTTTTTCAATCCTAATTGCTCATAAATTTAAATAGAACCAAAATATTTTACACTGCTCTAAGTCTAGCAAGGCCTTTTCAATTTGTGTTTCTTTTGGATAACACATTGAAGATTATCCGGAGAGACCCTGATCTTAATTTTATTGCATGATTACTTGAAAGTAAGAGTCTATGCTTGCAGACAAGTAACAACTCTCGTGGGTACATTGTTTGTCCTCTTTTTGGTCGCAAGGTCTTTAAAAGTTTAGTATAGGTCGATATTGCTGAATCATGTATATTAGTATGAATATATTTATCTGGATATGTTTGGAACACCTCTAACATTTTATCCAAATATTGTTGATTATTTTTAGACCTTAGTCAATTTGAAAAAGAGCCCTACAAAGTTATGGGTACAGGGCTGATTTAACTATCAATTTTAGGAGCTTGAGTGTTATAGAAGGTTGGTTCGTAAAGTTCGTCGGCTGAATGAGTTCCTTCTTATGTCAGAGTATCTCTATCTTATTATCTACTTGTTTCTCCGATTTCTTAATATATGATTATCAGCTTGATTGAATTGATTTTCAGTTTTGGCATTTGGTTTCAGTTGGGAGCGTGTATGCGGCTTGCTTAGCAGTCTATTCTCGCTCATATCATAGTAGTGCAGCTACGCGTGACCGTTGCGAGTTGTCTAGATGGACAGGCTCGGTGTTTGCATTTAGAGTAGGCCATTGGGTTGCATGAAATTACTCAACTATTACTATGGTTTATGCATTGGTTTGCGCTAGACTTCCAGGACTTTTCTCTAAAGACTAATTTCTGTTTAAAATTATTGCAAGAGTTGGTCTGGGTTGTTTTAACATAGGGTTGGGCTTAGGTTTGCTGGATGAAAACCAGGACTGCTACATTTTGGGTCTGAATTGTCCATGAAAGTTTGGATGATTCTCCTATCCTGGTTATATATGTGGGTGCATAGGATTGTTCATGATTTTGGTATGTGGTATTTACCTGGCACACCCATTCTCTATTGGTTTATCCAATAAAGATAGTCTTTAAGGATTATGGTTTGGTGCACTGCACCACTGCACATGGGTGCAACACATAGTTCACCACTTTGTGTACTTTGCAGTCTAGGCTCTAACCTACATGTTAGGGTTGCAATTTTAGCCTCCTACAGCTAGAGAAGTTTGAACTTGTTACATTTTACCTTAAAGGTAGTTGTCTTTCTGTGTTTCCTAGTTGTTATTAGTATAGACTCTTTCGGCCTAGGTCTTTAGAAATTGCCAGGCTCATTTGGATTCTTTAAACATAATTGACCTTAGTCGTGGATTCTAGCATGGTTCTGAAATTTGAATCTAGTCCCTTGTAAACTATTTGGCATTAGCCTCAGTTTTTATTCATTGGGTAAGCTGGGTCAAGAGGTTCTTAAAATGATCGAAATACTTTCAGAATGACTCACCAGCTAGTGATAAATTGGTTTATCTTATTTCTAATTTCTAGCGTCTTATAATGGGAAAGTATTTTTAAGGAATACTCTTTACGAAGCCTTTGCATGTTTTATAAGATTGATTTGGCAAGTGTATAGCCATTTTTTGGCATTTTCTTTAAGGGCAAAATTGATTAGTCATTTTGATTCATTCTAGAAAGTTGTTAGTAGTCTCATAGTTGCATAAACCTTTTCAATTCCCTATGAATATATATGCATCTGAACTTTGGGAAGATATTAGTCATTTGAGGGTTTAATTTCAAAATTATTTGTATAGATTGGAAGGTAGCCTGATTGCAAGAAGTTGGAAGACTGAACTGGTAACATAAATCCTTAGGATTTGGGGCTGATTGATTTCTTCCATTTTAGGACTTAAGGCTTGACACAAAATATCGAGTTCATTCTAACTAGTTCGATCCAAAATCTTCTCCACGAAGAAAGTGGAGAATTCACTTTTTTATATATTTTTAATAGATTTTTTTATTTGTTTTTAAAAAAGAAAGAGAAGAGGAAGAAGAATAGTTAAGATTTTTTTTTTTAATTTTTCAAATACTTATCAAGCAATTATCTATCCTAGGTACCCTAATTTAGACAGCTTCTGCTACAAGGTTGCATCAGCACCAAGTTCAAAACTTGACTAACCGATCAACAAGATTAAGTCGGTTGGAAAGTCCTCCACGTTGCTTTTCTTAGACACCAATTAGATTGGACCAGGTAAGGAACGGAATAAATTAAAGAACTACCTTTCTTTGGGCTCAGTGCGTCCCACAAACTAATTTCTAGACACCGGCAGGGCAACAATCTTAAACCGGTCCAACTCTTGGACTTCTTATCCTAATGAGCGTGGATGTCCCTAGGTTGATGTTTAATTGATTTTATTTAAAGGTTAGGGGAATGCAAATGAGGAAACTTGTTTGTGGCTAAGGAAAGGTGATTGAATTCCAACTTATCTTAGTTTAGGTTGTATCTTAAAGTAGTTTAGATATGTTATACACAACAAATAAGAACAAACAGTTTTAATTAATTAAAAAATTTAATACTAACTAAATCAAATTAGTAAGCTAAAGAAAGAAAATGGTTAGATATTACCTGATTTTCCAAGCACTCACCAATTTTCTATAATGCAGATAAAAAAATAGAATGGTCAGACTAAAATAAACTAAAAATATGAAGAATAGAATTAGAATATAATTTTAAAACACTGCAATTCTTCGGCAAAGTGCCAAAAACTTGATGTGTTTTTAAAATTAATCGCAAGCACACCGATGTGCAAAGTAGCACGTCCACGAGTATGGATCGATCATGAGGAATTGCATTTAAATTACATTCAAATCCTTTCTTAGCGAGCTTTAACAAAGAGTTTTGAAAAATTGATTGATCATTACTACTAAATAGTAATTTAATTTTAAAAATAAAATCTAAAGATCTAGGACTTTTGAATCCACTAATCAATGACTTAGAAAGCCTTTCTAAATTTCTTTTCTATATGTTCCGTGATTAAGGTGTAATGCATGGACAAGCATTTCATCCTAATTAAAGAACTCTCCTTTAATTACTTTCTCTGTGTTATCCAAGTTATAACTATGAAGGGCTCTGACCAACATTAATCATCATATTTTCCATAGAAAGAAGAAAAAGGATTTTAAAAGATTTAGCCATTTTGCCTATTATCAATCTTACACGGATTTAAGGTATGAACTATAAAGGAGATTGAAATTCAATGATAGTGCATCAAGTCTTCTGGCAAAGAAATTGAAGAAAGAAGAACTAAAAAGATAAAAATCAAGGAAGAAATTAAGATGAGCTTCTAGTAATGGTTTAGTTCCATCGCCAACCCTAGAGGATTTGCTTAGCTAAACATGATTTAATTTAAAGCTTTTAAAATTAATTAAAAATTAAATTCTATACTATTTTTGGAATTTAAATTTAAATAATTAAAAATTTGCAGAAATAAACTATTCTAATGTTAGCAAGAAAAGGAAACTAACCTAGTGCTGAAATTAAAATTGTAAGAATTAATTACAAATTTAAATTATCCTATTTGTTGTAAATAAAAATTAAATGATGAGAAAAAAATTATTTTTTTATGCTGATTAAAACTTCTTTAATAAATAGAAGACTTTAACTTCTAAGCCTTAACAGATTTGGAGTTGAACAAGAAATTAAAAACATAAAAATTCTCCTGGCCAATTTTCTCTGGTTAACTCTCATTCTCGTATGTTGAAGGATGAAGGAAGTGAAAAAAGATGGAATAAAATTTTATGGGTAAGTTATTTCGTCTGTCACATGAGCTCCTACAAAAAGTTATGGTGGAAGATATTATCTTCAAAGATAGTGTATGAACTTTATTTTATCATCAGGAGGAAATTTTTTTTTTTGATTTTAGATGTAGGACTAATAAAAAATGCATCCTGAAAGAATGGATGGTTTGAGATTATAGTGATAAAAAGGCTTGGAGTATGAGATGAGAGGGATGAAAATAAGAGAAGAAAATTGTCATTTCAACTCAAATTCTTCTCTCTAAAAAAATAAAAAAAAAAAATTTATTTTCGAATCTCGAACCGTCGCTTGCTCTGCCCGTGTTCAACGCCCCCATCCTTTCCTTTCTGTCACGCCCAGCACCACTTCATGCATGTTTTACGTGTATAAGCTAATGGATCCGGTCTCCAGGCCATAGCACACCTTTCTCACGTTCCATTTTCACGTTGATTCTTTGTATGCAAAAGAGCCGCATGATGCCATTATCCTCCATCAGCCGCCAGCAACAAAATCACTCACACAAGCCTCTCATAGCCTTAAAACAGCTTTAAATCACCTGGTCGCACGCGTCATATCCCATTCTTATTAAAAAAATTTAAAAATATTATATTAATTATTTAATATGCATTTTTTTTCATGTGCCTAGTATATCTACGTATCTTCGTTATATCATGCTCTGGCAAGATCTGAATTTGGACTCGAGCTTTATCTGCTATGTTTGAAGGGCCATTTCTATGTTAGTTTTGTAGATTAATTTTTAAATTATATTTCTACAAGATCATAAAAATATTAAATATAAATAAAATAAATAGTATAAATTTTTAATATTTTTATGTTATATTAATGTATTCAATAACAGTTCTGCTTTGATGTCAATATTCCTTTTGAGATTGATGATTGGAGATGATATTCTCAATCAGAAGCTTTAAGAGATTGAAACGAGCGGTATCGAAGAGCTCTGTAGGAACCAGATCTAGGGGTTTTGATTAAGATTTCGAAACTATTTTCACAAATCAGCAGGGAAGAATTAAAATCGCAATCAAAATTATTAAAAATAATCCTAGATTTAGTCTTATATATGATTATGCATGGTATTATACAATCAGAATATAAATTACAAGAAGAAAAGGATTGATCATATCAATCTAAGATCTATAATACATCTTGACTGAGCTATAATAATAACCGATGAATTCTGTTAACTGAGTAAGTTGAAACGGTTTAGATTTGCTATTCCGTGAGCTGAGGATTGAAGCAAGCAGCACACACGTCCGATTTCTCGGAGTTTATGCTTCTGCAATAGGGAGCCTCATGTATGCCATGCTATGTACACGACCTGATATAGCCCATGCTGTGAGTGTCACAAGCAGATATCAGTCAAATCTAGGTGAAGAACACTGGACTTCTGTGAAATGTATCCTTAAGTACTTGAGAAGAACTAAGGATATGATGTTGGTCTTTGGTAATGGAGAACTCCAAGTCTAGGGATACACAGACTCGGATTTCATGTCCGATATAGATGATCGAAAGTCGACATCTGGGAGTCTGTTTGTGTGCAATGGTGGTGCTGTCAGCTGAAAGAGTTCCAAGCAAACAGTGATAGCAGATTCTACCATGGAAGCAGAATATATCGCTGCATCAGAAGCTATAAAGGAAGCATTCTGGTACAAGAAGTTTCACCTGTAGAAATCAGAGTGATGCCATCAGATGCCATTCCTCTATACTGCGACAATAATGGCGCCATAGCCCTTGCTAAGGAGCCGAGGTCTCATCAAAAATCCAAGCACATTGAGCGGTGATACCATCTCATCCGCGATTACCTCGAGAAGGGTTACGTCGAGGTCAAGAGAGTCAACTCCACAGATAATGTGGCAGACCCACTTACAAAGCCGTTGGGCCAGTAGAAGATCGAAGCCCACCTTGAGAAGATGGAACTTAGACTTTGTAGCCAATTGGCTTTAGGACAAGTGGGAGATTGTTAGATATATGTGCCCTAGAAGCCAGAATTGGCTGACACTTGTAATACACTTCTAGGGGCAAAATTATAATTTTGACTATAATCAATAAAATGGATTATTTTCTATCACATATGTGTATTTAGTGTCTGTGATACATCCTTTGAGTTAATGGTAATGATAATTCATATTTTCAAGAGTTGAAAATTTAAGACATGAATAATCATTATTAACTCATAAAATGCTCCCGACCATAGGATCATCACGAGGATGGTGATTGATCTAGAAAGGTTGGTGTACAATCGCTTCTCTTTAGTAGATGAGTCTTGAGTCTATGGTGTGGAGACACCAGAGTGAGAGTACAGGTACTCGTTAGAGAACGAGGGCACTGAGCGTGACCACCTCGAGTAGTCATTAGGAAGTCTACCTTCTCGTCAATGACTGACTCGATGCTGCAGTAGTGTGTCTGGTTCTTTGACCTGAGGTGCATCGACAATTCACCTTGAGGGTGTTATAGTTTGACTACACCATTACTCGGTCTCCTAGCCATATGGAACCCTGAGGTGTATGTTGGCTATAGCATGTTCATTGTAGGAACTGGATTGCATCAAGATGGGAATCTATCTACCTCGGTGGTAGAGGAGTAGCCCTATGATGATCATGAGAATCAAGTCCTGAAGCCCATGGCCATGGCAGAGTGAAATAATAGAAAGAGTTTCTATTTAGGTTTTCACATTGGACTTGAATCGAATGATTACATCATATGACAGAGACTAGGGTTTGACGAGTTCACCTTAACCCTAATC
The DNA here is from genome assembly GCA_006176705.1 of Cocos nucifera. Taxonomy (NCBI): domain Eukaryota; kingdom Viridiplantae; phylum Streptophyta; class Magnoliopsida; order Arecales; family Arecaceae; genus Cocos; species Cocos nucifera. The sequence continues at coordinate 93,197 of QRFJ01003877.1, forward strand.
TGATCGGGGCTCAAGATAGAAGAACTTAATCACACAGGTAGCTGCACCAAGAGGTTCGCATTCAGCTCTGATGGGTTGCCACCATATACTGCTAGGTGTCACTGGTGGATTTTGGGAGCAATTAGAATGATTTAGATGATCGATCATTCTAGCTGTTCGAATCAGAAGAGTTCTGATCCATCGAAAGGAGTTTCGATGATGTCGATGATAGAGATCATGACATATCCCATTACCATACAGAACTGAACCTAACTGGGTCACACAAATAAGGGTTTGAATCTGGTGATCATCAATTGAACTGATCTAGTTCAATTGATCTGAATGAGATTCAATTAGGTTCAAGAAAATCGTGCTAGCACTCGATTGAACCTAACGTTCTTCTTTTACTATCATAAATAAGTTGTCCTGACTGAGCCAAAGGAGTTTGTGCTCAATCAGAGGCCTTCACTATGGTCTGACTGGAGGCTTGTCCTAAGTCAGAAAAGGTTGTCTTATTTGTAAGATAATTACCTGCCATTTTTGGTCACCTGCCATTTCTTGTTCTTTGACTTTGGTCAAAAGTCTGACCTTTGACTGGTCAAATATTGACCATTGACACTTTGACTTTTGACCACATGTCATGCACCTATTGGAGAGCTGGTGGGGGCCTGTCCCCCTGCCAGAACCTGGCAAGGAGAAGGGCATGCCACCCTTGGCGTGAGCCCAAGTAGGAGGCGCCTAGGAGTCCCTGTTGGACAAGGGACTCCAATCTCCCTTTTTGGATTCCAATTAGAGTTCTCCTAAGAACCAACTTTGACTGGTCTTAGGCACCCTCTAAGGAGGAATCCAGGGGACTCTATTTCCATCAATCAGATTTAGATCTGATTTCACAAAGGGTTGTGATTGGTTGGAGGAAGAGGAGTTGGATCATGCAAGAGGTCTATAAATAAGACCCTGCGCCCAACCCCAAAGAGATCCAATTCTCCATGCCCCAAGGCTGCCTCTCCCTCTCCTCTCCATGCCAAGTCTCTTCTCCCTCTGCTCTCCACGTCCAAAAGAGTTTTGGACCTTAGGTTGGTGCGATTCAGATCAAAAGAAAGGCGATCTGAAAAGCAAGAAGGCTGCGCTGCTGCAAAGGAAAACTGCTAGATCTTCAAAAGAAGTTTTGAAGATCCTCAGATCAGATCCAGATCTGATTTTTGGAGATGTGATAGAAAAGAAGAGGATCTCTAGATCCAGCCTGAGTGGATATCGATAGAGGTCAGGCACTTGCGTGGCTAGATCCAGAACCTTCCACTGCTCATAGGATCATCAACGGATAATAGGATTACCCACTTCAAGATAAATTAAATTTGATTTAATTTATCTAATTTTATTTTAATTATTAAAATAATAAGAATCAGATCTGAAACATTTCAGATCTAATCTAGATCAAAGAGAAAAAATTTTGAAATATATCTCTTGATCTGATCAGATCAGAACGAATCTGGTTCGGAAAATCAGGATTTTCATTCAAAAGAGATCTCTAAAATGTATGCAATCCATAAAAAAATTGAGTAAAAATTTTTTGTTAAATAAAAAGATATGTAGAGTCCTAGTTAGGTCAAAAATCTAGACTAGAAAGAACCAAATAAGAAAAGTTGTTGGGGCGCCCAAGAGCCCCACCTTACTTTTCTGCCCTGGACCAGTAAGGAGGGCACAACAAATGCCAAAGAATGCCATGAGAGAGAGAGAGAGAGAGAGAAAATAGGGAAGTGGTGGCATGAAAGGAAGGAGGACTTTTAGTTGACTAGGAATTCTATCACATAGAATCCTAAGCGAAAACAACTTCTCCTTTTGACTTGGTCATGCAATAAACTTTCATATGAGAAATCGAAGAGAGAAAGGGGGGTGAGAGAAGCCTTTGGGCATGGAGAATTTTACATAAAAACACAAAGAGAATGATGTGGGGCGTGAAGATTAGGTAGCGCAAGGAATAGGGAGTCCTAGTCACACTAGGACTTCTATTTTGACCTGGTCAAACAAGGTCTTTCAACCAAATAAAAATAAGAGTAAACCAACCCAATTAAATAAGACCCTAACTTATTTAAGGACTTATTTAAATTAGATTAAATCAGATTTAATTTTGATTTATTTTTTAATCAAATTAAAAAATTGTGTTGACCCAAGTCCTAGTTAGACTAGGACTAGATCTTCCTTGCACTTGGCTTATCTAATAAACCAATTGAATTTGATCCAATCAAGTCCAAACCAAATTTAATTAAATTATATTTAATTAGACTTAATCTCAGCCTACTGAATTAATCAAATTAGGCAATTAGCAATCGAATTGCTAATCGATCCTCCTGTAACACTTACACTAGGTCAAACGTCAATCGTATTGATCGTTTAACCCTAAAATGATTCTAAATCATGGATCAACTATCTGATCAGAATGTGAACTCTAATGTGTGTGACCTCATAGGTCTAAATCTAAGCCAGTAGCATAAGCATAAATTTTTGTATCAATCAAAGTGACCATCTAGCAATGATATCCAATGGTCGGATAGGTCGAAGGTGTAGAACACCATCCTTGGAACCCATGCGGATATAGTTTTCATATAATTCATCCCCTTGACCATAATGCTCGTAGGACACCTCAGAGTTCAACTATCAACTCTGATCAGGTTGTCCACATTGTATTTCAAAATATCAAATCCATCTAACAGATTACCCTGGCCAAGGTTTTGCTATATTGAAATACAGTGATACATTCTTCTCCAACTCTTGGAGTGGTCAATTTCATCTTGATCATACTCCGACTTCATAAGTACTTGACTGTGCCTAGAAGTCTTTCATTACTGAATTAAAAATTCAGTTAGTCTAGCACCAAAGCACAATGAGTTGCTTGCAAGTCATTGAGGTGATCTCAGGTCTAAAGGATACTTATACCTTTATCCCATCAGAGACATTCTCGATAATAGAATGCTCTGGTGTTGGTCACATTCAATGACGATGTACCCATACATCTCACCTGTATGCCATACCAGTATCTTCACACTCCTTGGTTAAGAGGACAGCTAACCTATATGGCATATAGCGACCTATGCTCGATAGATGCTGTCGTTCTAATTAACAGCCTATCATTTAGTCGTGAACAAATTTAAGGACCAATCGATAAATTCTCTCTTTATTGAAACTAAATAGTCCTAAGGACTTCATCACAATAATGAAATTCATTAGAAGATATAAACTTATGATGAAAAGGATACCAAAAAAAATTTTATTAATTAATAAATCAATTACAATATCTCAACCGTCAACAGGCTGACGATTGACTTTGGGACATAATTTTCAATAACTCCCACTTATCCTAAAGCCACTCGGCATAGTATCTAATATCCATCTTCGACTTATGATTGTCGAACTCCTTGATTGCCAGGGCTTTAGTGAAGGGGTCGGCTAGGTTCTCTTTTCTATCGATCTTCTGAAGGTCGACGTCACCATGATCCATGATCTCACGGACCAAATGGAAGCGGCATAGAATGTGCTTTGTTTGTTGGTGTGCCTTCGGTTTCTTTGCTTAAGCTATGGTGCCAGTGTTGTCATAGTAGAGTAGGACTGGACAATCAATGGAGGGTGCTACTCCAAGCTCGGTGATGAACTTTCTCAGCCACATAGCTTTCTTTACTTTATTTGATGCTGCCATATACTTTACTTCGCAAACAAAGTCAGCCACTATATGCTGCTTGAAACTTTTTCAGTAGATGGCTCCACCATTTAGAGTAAAGATATACCCCGACATACTTTTACTATCATCATGATCAGATTGAAAGCTGAAGTCTCTAAATTCCGCAAATTTTAGATCGGACTCACCATAAACCAACCATTGGTTCTAAGTATTTCTCAAATACTTAAGGATAGTTTTAACCATATTTCAGTAATTTTCTCTAGGGTCAGACTGGTATCTACTCACTACTCCTAGTGAGTATGCCATGTCTGCTCTCGTACATGTCATTGCATACATAATAGACTCCACTACCGAAGCATATGGGATTCTACTCATACACTCTATCTCTTCAGGAGTTGTCGGACAATCCTTCTTAGAGAGAGAAATTTCTTGGCCTATCGGGAGATAGCCCTTTTGGAAATTCTTCATGTTGAACCTCTTCAGCATAGTTTCTATGTACGTGGACTGGGATATACCAAGCATCCTTTTAGATCTATCCCTATAGATCTTCATCCCTAAGATGTAGGATGCTTCACCCAAGTTCTTCATGGAGAATTGTGATGATAACCAAACTTTTATTTCTTATAGTGCGAGAATGTCATTTTCGATTAAGAGAATGTCATCCACGTACAAAATAAGGAATACCACTGTTGGACCATTTGCCCATTTATAAATGCAGGATTCTTCTCTGTTCTTGACGAAGCCATACGTTTTGATCACTTTATCAAAATGCATGTTCCAACTTCGAGATGCTTGCTTTAATCCATAAATGAATCTCTAAAGCCTACACACCTTGGACTCATCTATGGATGTGAACCCCTCAGGTTGTATCACATACACCTCTTCGGTTAGCTCTTCACTTAGAAAAGCTATCTCCACATCCATCTGCCAGATCTCATAGTCCAGGTGGGCAGCTATTGCAAGCATTATCCAAATGGATTTGAGCATTGCCACTGAGGAGAATGTCTCATCATAGTCAATACCATAACATTGACGATATCCCTTGGCAACCAGACGGGCTTTATAGTTCTCCACCTTTTCGTCTATGCCTCTTTTTCTTTTGAATATCTATTTACACCCAATGGGTTTAACTCCTTAGGTGGGTCAACTAATGTCCATACATCATTGACCTTCATGGAATCCATTTTGGATCTCATGGCTTCTAGCCATTTTTTAGAGTCAGATCTCTGCATCGCATCCATATAAGTGATTGGATCCTTATCGTTCTCATCAAGTTCGATGGGATCACCATCCTGAATCAAGAATCCATAGTATTTATCCAGATGGTGCGGTATTCTATTGGATTGCCGTAGTGGTGTGGGTTCACTAGGCTTCAGATCTGATCTGATCAAATCTGACTTAGGTTTAGCATTCTATGTCAGACTTTCTACCTATTGAACTTCATCAAGATTAACCTTAGAGGCAATAGTTTCTTTACTAAGGAACTTTTTTTTCAAAAAGGTTGCCCTAAGGCTGACGAACATCTTTTATTCATCAACATGATAGAAATAGTATCCTTTGATCTCTTTTGAGTATCCTATAAATACGTACTTGTCAGACCTAAGCCCAAGTTTATCTGTAATTATCCATTTGATGTAATCTGGGCACCCCCAGACCCTGAGGTATGAAAGTGCTGGCTTACGTCCTGTCCATATCTCATATGGAGTTTTAACCATAGATTTACTTAGAATCCTGTTTGAAAGATAGCAAATCGATTCGAGTGCATATCCTCAGAGGGATATCAGCAAGCTGGCAAAACCCATCATAGATCGGATCATGTCTAACAAAATCTGATTCCTCCTTTTAGATACACCATTATGCTATGATGTTCCTAGAGGAGTCTATTGAAGATAATTCCATTCTCTTCTAGATATGTAAGAAACTCATCAGAAAGGTATTCCCCTCCTCGATCAGATTGAAGAGTTTTAACACTCTTTCCAGTTTGTTTTTCTACTTCACTTTGGAATTATTTGAATATTTCAAATGAATCCAACTTATGTTTCATCAGATGGACATATCCAAATCTGGATAGATCATCTATGAAAGTGATGAAGTAGATATATCCACCTTTGGCATTAGTACTCATTGGTCCATATACATTAGTATGTACTAGTCCTAATAGTTCAATGGCTCTCCCACCATTTTTAGTAAAAGGTGACTTAGTCATTTTACTAAGAAGATAGGATTCATAGGTTGGAAGCGATTCACAATCACTAAGTTTGAGGATACTCTCTTGAGCCAACCTGCTTATCCTATTCTTGTTTATATGACCTAGCCTACCGTACCATAAATAGATATCTGTCACATTATCTAATCTAGGATGTTTGCCAGTTGAATAGACTACATTAATAGGTTGTGATAACATATATACACCATTATTCACTTGTCCATAGAAAGTAGTAACACCATTCATAATGACATTACAAACTCATTTCTTTATTGAAATTTCATAATTATTCATGGCCAAAAGGCCTACAGAAATGTTGTTTAAAAAAAAAATAGGACAAAAATGATAATCACTAAGAACAACGATATGAGATTCAAATATAAGTTTCAAAATTTCTAAAGCTATAACTGGAACTAGTCTTCCATCTTTAATGTTTAGGAATCTCTCGTCTTGTTTGAATCTTCTACTGACCTATAATCCCTGCAATGAATTACAAATATGATAAGGGCTTCTAGTATCCAATACCCAGTCAGTAATATCACACAGAGAAATTGCAAGGAGTTATCATATAAATACCTTGCCCAGCAATATCTTGCTTCTTCCTTTGCTTGTTCGGGTCCATGGAGGCAATGTATTCAGGACAGTTCCTCTTCCAGTGCCCTCACTTCTTGCAGAAGAAGCATTCGGCTTGACTCTTATTGGGCTTGGTTTTTTGGATCTGAGCCAGCACAGAATTCCTAGTTTGAACATACACCTTCTTGGCTTTCTTCTTCTTGTTCTTCTTTTCTTTCCCAAAGGATCGAGAACGAGAAGATGAACCTCCTACTAAGTTCATCGACTCTTTATGGAGCTGGTGATCCTTCTCAAAGTTCTGAAGTAATCTCAGTAACCCATGGTAGTCAACTTTAGGCTTTGACATTCTATAATGTGTAAGAAATGGGAGATAAGACTTGGGCAGCAAGTTTAGTATTGCATCTTTCCTAAGTTGTTTGTGCAAGAGAAAGCCGAGCTTGCTCAAGCGCTCTATTAGCTTGATCATGTACAGTACATGATCAGTGATAGAGGCTCCATCCCGCATTCTGACATTGAAGATGGCGCAACTAGTCTTGTGCCTCTCAACGTCATTGAGTGTGCCAAAAGAATCCTCCAACACTTGGAGCATTTTATTTAGTTGAGCTATCTCAAACCTGTGACTGAATTCATCGCTCATCGTAGCTAGCATAATGCAACACACCATGGTTCGATCACTAAGCCACTTTTGATAAGTGTCTATGACTATTCTTCGTGCATTGGTAGCTAGCTCCTCAGATGCAGGATCCATCAGCACATATAGGATTCGTTCATGCTCTAGGACAATCTTTAACTTTTGGTACCAGTTATCGAAGTTGGGTCCTACCAACTTATCATTGTCCAACAATGATCGGAGCGATAAGAAAGTGGCCATATCTGTACAAAGGAAAAACATAATCTAATTAGTAATTAATTTATTAAACCTAGAGATTTGAACTTTAATCAAAAGGATCTTCCACTATTTTATTCGAATTGGTAGCCTCTACCTCCAATTCGAGGAATTATCCTAATTTCATAGTAGGTACTAGAATCCACATAGATTGTACACAAGCCCAACTTTGGTTGGCCCATCCATGTACATCTAAAGGTAAGTTCATAACCAATTATTTTTCTAAATAATTTTCAGTAATTAAATTTTGCTCCAAGCCCTGATCAGTTGGCTTTGGTCTTCTCAGAAAAGGGTCTAGTTAGGTCCAACCATTAACATGACCATCCTTGGCCCATCCAACCAATGAATGATCAAGCCCAACTTTGGTTGGCCCACTTGACCACCGTTTAGAAAGATGTATCTGAGAGATCATATATGAGTGATAATTCAATCAACTAATAAGCACCAGGCCTTTGGGCCTCCAATGATTATCCAACTAATGGACCCATTATCATCCACTTTAATGGAAGGCTATGATCTAGTTATCATATAACTATTTTATTTTAGGAACCTAATAATTTTAGAGGATTTAATTAGTCGATCAGATTAACCAGCTTATCATGATCCTCCCACTAGCTTCACTAAGTCAGATTGAGATCATTAATAGTCTGATTTAGGAGCACCAAAATCAGTCATACTAATTTACCTAGTTGACATGGGTTAGCTCGAATAGTCAAGCGATCCGATCAAAATATAATCTCATCAAGAGGCCGGGTAAGTTTGATCAGTGGAAGGGTTTACCCGGCTTTCCTTAGACACCATCAGAAATGGCTAGGTAAGCGAGCTGCCAATTAAAAACCATTGATCTAATTTACCTTAGACACCAACTAATTTAATTAGTCCTAATCAAATCATCATAAATGTTCATGCTAGACCATGAAGCCAAGAATCAAGTCCATCTTGGGTCTTGTTAAAGACATGGACATGACCAACTATAACAACTATAATTGATCTAGTGAATTCTTGACCTAATCTAAGATAATAATTGATTAGATTTAGTCAATTCTCTAATTAAGTTCATTCTTTAATCCAACCTTAGGTCTAACCCAATTAATAGATCTAATTTCCACTAACCCATTAACCTAATGTGTTATGATTTGTGTCATAGGATCTTCAATTTACAATCCTAGAACCTAATCAAACAACTTCTTAATTCTTAATTAAGTTTTGGGCTGAGGGTTGGAGTTTGGCTTTCCAAAAATGATTTTTGTGTTTATAAAATATTTTTATAACATGGTTGTATCAATCAAGTTGCATGTTTGATTCATAATTAATATGCAAGTAAAATAAATATAAAACTACTTTAGATCTAATCTAAACAGGTTCATGTAATTGAAATAGTTTCAATAATAATCAATCATAAATCTGCCTAAATCAAATGTAACTTATTTATGATGATTAAAATTAGATTAAAATATTTTTAATTAAAGCATAAAATCTTTTAGATCCAATCTAAAATTTTATGATCAATATTTTAGATCAGCACGTACTAGGACAACCTATCCACTGTAAGGGATAAACCTTACAGTAGGACAATCTTATAATAGTTTATGCAATCTAAAATATTTTATTTTTAGATCTAAAACTATTTTAAATCTATTAAATTATAAGTAAAATTAAATTAAATCTAATAAATTTATGATTAGAGTCAGATCATCATGAACTAGGATAATATTTTCACTGTAAGGGGTAAACATTACAATAGGTCAACCTTATAGTAGTTCATGAGATCTAAATTTTTTAATTTTAGATTTAATAATTAGATTATAAATTAGATCTAATCTAGGAGATAATTTAAATATGTATAAAAATTATGTAATAAAAACCTAGACTCTGATACTAATTGTAGGAACCAAATCTATGGTTTTAGGATTAGATCATGAAACTTTTTCAAGATCAGACAGTGAAAGATTAAAATCAATCAAAATTAATCTAAAATATCCTAGATCTAAGATCTTATTATATGATTATTGCATGATGTTTAAATTAAAAATTAAAATTAAACAAGAAAGAAAAGGTTGATCATATCAACCTAGATCTATACTACATCTGATGTAGCTATAAAATAATAGATCGGATTTGTTACCTAAGTAAGTTAGATGTTCTAACTTGCTGATCTAGGCTTGAGGATGAAGTCATGAGGTGCATATGTATCCGACCTCTAGAAGTCATCCACACAAGTCTACAAACACGATCAGAGATTTTGATGCAGAAAATCAGCACAGTATGCTAGTACTGTACTGATCTTTCTTCGATGGTCGATCCGATGCTTTCTTCTTCGAAACTTGGATACTCCAAAATACCAAAAGAAAGAGAAGAAGATTTTTGATACTAAGACATCTCTCAAAAGCTCACAAAAAGGGAGGAAGAGATCTAAAACAAAAAATCCTAGAAGAAGACCCTCTTTTTCTTTTTTGTTCTTTTTTTAGACACCCTGATTTGTGTTTTTAATATCTCCATGACCTAGATGATTTTTTTTTTGATTTTTCTATACCAAAGAGGCCTCTAAAATGTATGCAATTCATAAAACTTTTAGTAAAAACCTAGATTAGGAAGGACCAAATAAGGGAAGTTGTTAGGGTGCCCAACTCTTGGGCGCCCCCACCTTACTTTTCTGCCATGGACCAACAAGGGAGGGTGCAACAAATGCCAAATAATGCCATAAGAAAGAGAGAGAGAGAGAGAGAGAGAGAGAGAGAGAGAGAGAGAGAGAGAGAGAGAGAGAGAGAGAGAGAGAGAGAGAATAGGGAAGTGGTGGCATGAAAGGAAGGAGGACTTTTAGTTGACTAGGAATTCTATCTCATAGAATCCTAAGCGAAAACAATTTTCCCTTTTGACTTGGTCATGCAAAAAACTTCCATATGAGAAAGAAAAGAGAGAAAGGGAGGCAAGAGAAGCCTTTGGGCATGGAGAATTTTACATAAAAATACAAAGAGAAAGGGGTGGGGTGTGAAGATTAGGTGGCACAAGGAATAGGGAGTCCTAGTCATACTAGGACTCCTATTTTGACCTAGTCAAACAAGATCTTTTAACCAAATAAAAATAAGAGTAAAATAACTTAATTAAATAAGATCCTAACCTATTTAAGAACTTATTTAAATTAGATTAAATTAGATTTAATTCTAATTTATATTTTAATTAAATTAAAAAATTGGGTTAACCCAAGTCCTAGTTAGACTAGGACTAGTTCTTCCTTGCACTTGGCTATCCAATAAATCAATTAAATTTGATTCAATCAAGCTCAAATCAAATCTAATTAAATTATATTTAATTAAACTTAATCTCATCCTACTGACTCAATCAAATTAAGCTAATTAATAATTAAATTGCTAATCGATCCTCCTACAATACTTGCACTAGGTCAAACATCAATCGTATTGATCGATTAACTCTAAAATGATTCTTAATCACTGATCAACCATCTGATCGGAATATGAACTCTAATGTGTATGACCTCATAGGTCCAAACCTAAGTCAATAGCATAAGATCAAATTTCTGTATCAATCAAAGTGACCATCTAGCAATGATACTCAACAGTCGGATAGGTCGAAGATGTAGAACATGATCCTTAGAACCCATGTGGATATAGTTTTCATATAACTCATCCCCTTGACCATAATGCTCGTAGGACACGTCAGAGTTCAATTGTCAACTCTAATCAAGTTGTCCACATTATATTTTAAAATATCAAATTCTTCTAATCGATTAGCCTAGCCAAGATTTTGCTATATTGAAATACAGTGATACATTCTTCTCCAACTCTTGGAGTGGTCAATTCCATCTTGATCACACTCTAACTTTGCAAGTACATAACTATGCCTAAAAGCCTTCCATTGCTGAATTAGAAATTTAGTTAGTTCGATACCAAAGCACAGTAAGTTGCATGCAAGTCACTGAGGTGATCTCAAGTCTAAAGGATACTTATACCTATATCCCATCAGAGACATTCTTAACAGCAGAATGCTCTGAATTTGGTCACGTTCAATGATGATGTACCCATATATCTCACCTGTATGCCATATCAGTATCTTCATACTCCTTGGTTAAGAGGACAACCAACCTATATGGTATATAGCGATCTATGCTTGATAGATGCTGTCATCCTAATTAATAGCCTATCATTTGATCGTGAATAAATTTAAAGACTAATCGATAAATCCTCTCTTTATTGAAACTAAATAGTCCTAAGAACTTCATCACAATAATGAAATTCATTAGAAGATGTAAACTTGTGATGAAAAAGATGTCAAAAAAAAATTTATTAATTAATAAATTAATTATAATATCTCAACCATCAATAGGCTAACGGTTGGCTTTGGGACATAATTCCCAACAGCTCCACCATACTGCCTCCATCCATGATAATGATATCTGTGCCGACCCTTCATTTTCCATCCAAATCATGCAGGAGCCTATTCTGCCAAAATTCAAGCTCTTCTAATTTGAGAGTTACAATGGGACCTCAGATTCAGTCGACCACCTCGAAGCCTTCCAAACAGTGATGCTACTCCATGGTGCACCAAACACCATCTTGTGCCGAGCTTTCCCCTCCAGCTTGAAGGGAGTAGCAAGGAATTTATACTCAGATCTCAAACCAAGTACCATCTATTCTTTCAACCAGCTGAACCACCAATTTACAGCTTATTTCATCAGCAGTCGATGTTAGAGATGAGGTTCGGACTCTCTCATCAACATCAAGTAGAAGGAAGGAGAGTCCATCCAAGCTTATGTGAGTCACTTTAACACTGCTACTTTGAAGGTCCGCAACTTGGATCAGTTAGTTGTTATGGCCGCACTAAAGGATAGCCTTCTAAAGAATGATCTTCTTTTCTTCCTAGAGAAGGAGTATCCCCGGGACTTCATCGACATGCTAGCTCCGGCTGAGGGCTATGCCTGAGTTGAGAAAGCTTTCAAGCTTCATGATGAGGAGGCCATGAAAGAGCAGCAGGCAGGAGAATTCAGTAAGCCTGCACTTGCAGAGAAGCTGAGTGAAGCTCGATTGTATTCTAGGACCCCTCTTGAGTACAGACGGGCCCGAACTCCATCTCAAGCTCGTCAACCAAAAAGTTTAGATTGGAGGATGCAACGAAGCTCTCCTTCTAGAAGATTCCACAACTACTCTCTCCTGCATGCTCCAAAGACCCAAGCCAATGAAAATCAAGGAGCAATTACCGAGGTCAAAAAAATGCGGTCTCATCCAAGCATGCACAATCTAAATAAGTATTACTTGTATCTTCGTGACCACGGTCATGATACCGAAGAATGCATCCAGCTCCAATATGAGATTGAGGAGCTAATTAGGCACGATTGATTGGACTGATTTTTGCAGCATCAGTTAGAAAGGAGAAAAGATTGACTAAGAGCCCTACCATAGCCAAAGCCACCTCGAAGGGAAGAGCCACAAGGAGATTGGCCCCCATATGGAATCATCAATACTATCGTTGGAAGACATTAGCAAAGAAAAGCCAGCAGATCAGCAGGATCAACAAAGAAGCAGAGGATTGAGGAACCCCTTGCTTTCACTAAAGAAGATGCATAGGGGGTCCAATTTTTGCGAAACGACATGGTTGTAGTCACTTTGAATATTGCCAATTATGATGTATGCCTCATTTTGATTGATAATGAAAGCTCTACTGATATTTTATTTTACAATGCTTTCTTTAAAATGTTTATACCCGATAATTATATGGGACCAATAAGTTCTCCATTAGTGGGGTTCACCGATGATGCTGTACCAGTTGAGAGAATAATTACTTACTAGTTGTGGTAGGTCAGTATCCAAAGTAGTCCAAAGCTTAGGTTAATTTTTTGGTGGTAAAAGCTCTCTCCACCTACAATGCAATTCTTGGCCGACTTGGTTTGAATACACTTCGAGCTATGGTATCAACCTACTACTTGAAGATGAAGTTTTTAATAGAGTATGGAGTCGAAAAGGTCAAGGGAGATCAAGTCTTGGTGCTTTATTGCTATACAATCACCTTGCAAGAAGGGAAGTAGCTAGAACTCTATCTCATGGATGGACTTGATGTCCATGATGACTTGACCAAAGAACGGGGGAACCTATCGATGATCTTGTTATAATTCCTTTGAATGATGGAAATGAGGACCACACGGTTCAAATTGGCTCTAACCTTGGGAAAGAAGTTAAAAGGTAGCTCTTCACTTTCTTATGAAAGAATGCCGATGTCTTTGCTTAGATTCTTATGAATATGCCTGATATCGATGCCTAAGTTATGGAGCATCTTCTAGCTGTAGATTACAAGCATCGACCAGTGAAGCAAAAAAGTATAGTTTCATGCTAGAGCGACAGAAGGCTATCACGGATGAGATAGACAAGCTCATCAAAGCCAAGTTCATCCAGGTGGTATCCTACCTAGATTGCAAATGTGATCTCATCAAGAAGGCAAATGATAAATGAAGGATGTGCATAGACTTCACTGATCTAAACAAATCCTACCTAAAGGATAGCTACCTCCTTCCCAAAATTGATCAATCGGTGGATGCCATCTCGGGCCATAAGCTCCTCACCTTCATGGATGCTTTCTTTGGCTATAACCAAATCTAGATGGCACCAGAAGATAAGGAGAAAATAGCTTTTATTACTTATCATGATCTTTATTATTATAGGGTTATATCTTTTGGACTCAAAAACATAGGTGCAACCTACCAGCATCTGGTGAACAAGATTTTCAAGAAGCAGATTGGCCACAATATGGAGGTTTACGTGGATGATATGCTTGTTAAGAGCCAATCTTCATTGAATCATATTGCTGATCTAGAAGAAATATTTAACATACTCCGTAAGTACAAAATGAAGCTAAACCCAACTAAGCATGCTTTCGGGATGACTTTAGAAAAGTTTTTAGGATTCATGGTCTCGAGGCATGGCATCTAGGCAAATCCAGAGAAGATTAGGGCTATCCAAGAGATGACTGTTTCCACAATAATAAAAGAAGTTCGGCACCTAACGAAAAAGATCGCTGCTCTGAGCCATTTTGTTTTAAGGTCGATGGAGCTACTATATGCCTTTTTTCCAGATGCTCAAATAACCGAAGAAATTCTGCTAGACTACAAATGCCAATGAGCCTTCGAACAACTAAAGAACTACCTCAGCTCGCCTCCTCTCCTTGCCAAGCTAAAACCTGATAAAGAGTTATTTTTGTACCTAGCAGTATCTTCCATAGCCATTGGAGCTATACTGATAAGAGAGAAAGCAAAAGTTCAAAAGCTAATCTACTACATAAGTCGAGTACTGAGAGATGCAGAGATCAGATATACCAAATTAGTAAAGCTGACCTATTCTTTATTGATTGCAGCTAGAAAACTTTAATCTTATTTCAAGGGGCACTCAATAACAATCCTGTTAGATGAGTGCCCTAGAAGCTAGATTGGCTGATACATGTAATACACTTCAAGAGATAATTTTATAATTTTGACTTAAAATTATTAAATAATTATTTTTATTCTATCACATTGTATACATAGTGTCTATGAGACATCCTTTGAGTTAATGATAATGATAATTTATATTTTCAAGAGTTCAAAATTTAAGACATGAGTTCTCATAATTAACTTATAAACTACTTCTGACCATAGGATCATCATGACGATGGTGATCGATCCTGAAGGTTGGTGTACGATCGCTTTCTTAGGATAGATGAGTGTTGAGTCTATGGTGTGCATGTTGAAAAATGTGTCCTAAAGCCAATTATTAGCCTATTGATGGTTGTGCTACATTATATTTATAATTGATTTATTAATAAATAAAATATATTTTTGATATGTTTCATCATAAAGTATTCATCTTCTAACGAACTCCATTATTGTGATGAAGTACTTAGAACTATTTAGCTTCAATAAAGAGAGGATTTATCGATTAGTTCTTAAATCTATTCACGATCAAATGATAGGCTGTTAATTAGGACGATAACATCTATTGAGCATAGATCGTTGTATGCTATATAGGTTGGTTGTTCTCTTAATCAAGGAGTGTGAAGATACTGGTATGGCATACAGATGAGATGTACGGATACATCATCATTGAACGTGATCAACTTTAGAGCATTCTACTATCGAGAATATCTCTATTGGGATATAGATATAAGTATCCCTTAGACCTAAGATCGTCTTGGTGACTTGCAAGCAACTCACCGTACTTTGGTACTGGACTAACTAAATTTTTAATTCAATAACGGATGCTTTTTGGGCATAGTCAAATACTTACGAAGTCAAAGTATGATCAAGATGGAATTGACCACTCCAAGAGTTGGAGAAGAATGTATCACTATATTTCAATATAGCAAAATCTTGGCCAGGATAATCCATCAGATAGATTTGATATTTTAAAATACAATGTGGACAACTTGATCTGAGTTGATAGTTAACTCTAAGGTGTCCTATGAGTATTTTGGTTAAGATGATGAATTATATGGAAACTATATCCGCATGGATTCTAAGGATGTTATTCCGCACATTCGATCCATCCGATCGTCGGATACCATTGCTAGATGGTTACTTTGATTAATATAAAAATTTATTTCTATACTACCAGCTTAGGTTCGAACCTATGAGATCACATACATTAGAGCTCATAACCTGATCGAATGGTTGATCAACAATTAAGAATCATTCTAGGGTTAAACAATCAATACAATTGATGTTTAACCTAGTGCAACTATTGCAAAAGGATCGATTCATAATTTGATTGTTAATTGATTTAATTTGAATAATCCAAAGGATAAAGATTAAGTTTAATTAAATATAATTTAATTAGATTTAATTTGGACTTAATTGGATCAAGTTTAATTAGTTTATTGGATAAGCCAAGTGCAAGGAAGAACTAGTCCTAGTTCAACTAGGACTTGGGTCCACCCAATTTTTTAATTTGATTAAAAAATTAAATTAGAATTAAATTTAATTTAATCTAATTTAATTAAGTTCTTAATTAATTTAGAATCTAATTTAATTTGGTTGAATTAGTTTTGGTTTGATTTGGTTTGAGAAACCATCTTGGACCAAGTCAAAATAGGAATCCTAGTATTACTAGGACTTCCTATTCCTTGCACCATTGATCCCTCATGCCGCCCATGCTCCTTCTCTTTGATTTTGAACATGGAAAAACTTTTTCCCAGGCACATACGCATGCCCATAGCCTTTCCTTATTTCTTAGATGGCATTTGGTTGTGCACCAAGTCAAACTAGGAGTTGATTTTGATTTAAATTCTATGAGATAGAATTTTAAGCACTTAAAACTCCTCCTTCCTTTGTGCTGTCCACATCCCTGATTTTTCTCTCACTTTTTCATGGAAAAGGGGAGCATTTTGTGTGCTTATTCCTGATGGTCCATGGTGTAAAGAAAGGAGGGGGCACCCAAGTGTTGGGTGCCCCCACTAGTTGCCTATTTTGGACTTGCCTTGTCTAGGTATTTGACCTAGACATGACTCTTTTATATCTCAATATTTAAAATGAATTTTAGGCTAATTTTATCATAGATTCTAGATCATTGAGAGATTTTTGAGGCATGTAAAAATTAGAGAGAAAAAATACTTGGGAATGGAGATTTTATAGACACCAATCTAGGTATCTAGGTGAGAGAAAACAAGAAGAAGAAGAAGGGTTCTTCTTCTAGAATTTTTCTTTGATTTCTTCATTCTTCTTTAGAGATTTTTGAGAGGTGTCTCAATTCAAAATCTCTTCCCCTTCCTTTTGAAAATTGGAGAGTCCATGATTTGAAGAAGGTGGTTCTAGATTGACCATCAAAGTAGGATTAGCATAGTACTAGCATACTATGCTGATTTCCTGCATTAGGACTTCTGATCATGATCATGGGCTCGTGTGGATGATTCCTAGAGGTCGGATGCATGTATGGCTCACAAGTTCATCCTCAAGCCTCGATCAGCATGTTAAAATATCTAGCTTGCACAAGTAATAGATCTGATCTATCATTTTCATACCTACATTATATGTAGTATATATATATGTTGATGTGATCAACGTATTTTAATTTTTAATTTAATAACATACCATGATCATGTAATAGATCCTATATATAGGGTATTTTCTAATATTTAAAATTAATTTTGATTAATTTTAGTCTTTCACTGTTAGATCTTAAAATGTTTTAAGATCTAACCCTAAAATCTTAGATCTGGTTCCTTCAAATTCGTATCAAAGCTAGATTATTTATTACATAATTATGTATACCTATTTAGATTATTTATTAGATTAGATCTAATTTATAATCTTATTATTAAATCTAAAATTAAAAATCTTGATCACACGAACTGCTATAAGATTGTCCTATTGTAAATTTTACCCCTTATAGTGGAGAGGTTGTCCTAGTTCGTATTGATCTACCTCTTATCAAAAATTTATTAAATATGATCTAATTTTATTTATAATTTATTAAATTTAAAATAGTTCTAGATCTAAAAATAAAATTTTTAGAGTGCATGGACTGCTATAAGGTTGTCCTATTATAAGGTTTACCCCTTATAGTGGACGGGTTATCCTAGTACATGCTGATCTAAAATATTGATCATAAAATTTTAGATTAGATTTAAGAGATTTTATAATCTAATTAAAAATATTTTAATCTAATTCTAATCATCATAAATATGTTATATTTGATCTAAAATAATTTATGATTGATCAAAGTTAAAATTATTTCAATTACATGAACCTGTTTAGATTAGATCTAAAGTAGATTCATATTTATGTTACTTGCATATTGATTATAAATCAAACATGCAACTTGGTTGATAGAATCATGTTGTAAAAATATTTTATAAATATGAAAATTATTTTTAAAAAGTTGAACCCCAACTCTCAGCCCAAAACTTAATTAAGAACTAAGAAGTTGTTTGATTAGGATCTAGGATTGTGAATTGAAGATCCTAAGACACAAATCATAACACATTGGGTTAAATGGGTTAGTGGGGATTAGGTCCATTAATTGGGTTAGACCTAAGGTTAGATTAAAGAATGGGCTTAATTAGAGAATTAATTAAATCTAATCAATTATTGTCTTAGATTAGGTTAAGGATTCTCTAGATCAATTACAATAGTTATTGTTGGTCAAGTCCCTATCTTTAATGAGACCCAAGATGAACTTGATTCTTGGCTACGTGGTCTAGCATGAACTGTTAGATTGATCTAATTAAAATAAATTAAACCAATTAATGTCTAAGGTAAATCAGACCAGTGGTCTTTAATTGGCAGTCCACTTACTTGGTCATTTCTAATGGTGTCTAAGGCAAGCTTTGGCAGACCCTCCCACTAATCGAACTTATCTGATCTCTTGGTGAAATTATGTTTTGATCGGATTACTTGACTATTTGAGCTGACCCATGTCAGCTAGGTAAATCAGTGTGACTGATTTAGGTGCTCCTAGACCAGCCTATTAAAGGTCTCCCTTAAGCTGACTTGGTGAAGCCAGTGGGAGGATCTTAACAAGCTGATTCATCTGATCTTCTTTCTTTAAATCAAATTAATTAAATCCTTTAAAATTATTAGATTCTTAAAATGAAATAGTTATGGTGATAACTAGATCATAACCTTCCATTAAGTAGATGACAATGGGTCCATTAGTTGGATAATCATTGGAGGCCCATAGGCCTGGTGCTTATCCGCTAATAGAATTATCATTCATAATATGATTTCTTGGCTGCGTCTCTTTAAATGGGGGTTTGGTTGACCAATCATAGTTAAGCTTAATCATTCATTCATTAGATGGACCAAATATAATCATGTTAATGGTTGGACCTAACCAAAACTTTGAGTAGAGGCCCAAGCCTACTAAAAAGATATCTGAGATAAAATTAAATTACTAGAAATTATTTAGAGAAATAATTGGTTATGAATCTATCCTTAGATATATATGGGTTGATCAACCATAGTTGAGCTTGTGTGCAGTCTATGTGGATTCTAGTACCCACTAAGGAATTAAGGCAATTTCTCGAATTGGAGGTAGAGGCTATCAGTTCGAATAAAATAGTGGAAGAAATTTTTTGATTAAAGTCCAAATCTTTAGGTGCAATGAATCAATTATTAATTAGGCTTTTGGTTCTCCTTTTTATAGTTAAACTCTAACCATAGTTGTTCCATTCACTGTTAGACAATGATAAACTTATGGGACTGAATTTTGATAATAAGTATCGAAAGTTGAATATTGTTCAACAGCATGAAGTGGTTCGTGCTGTGGCTTCTATGTCCAGTTTAAACATAAGGTCCAAAAATAACCTAGATCAGGCAAAATGCTTCAACTATAAGAAGCAGGGACATTAAAAGAGGAATTATTCTCAGTATCTTGATTCCCATGATGCCAACAGGCTAAAAAAGAGAGATGAGCAAGTAGTTGCTGATCAAGAATGTTATATGATAACATCTTATAATTTCTCTATTTATGATGGTTCTACTTGGATATTAGATATCGAAAGTTCAGTCTATATTTTTAATATATTAAAAGATCTTCAAATTAGTAGAAGATTTGAAAATAATGAGTGATTCTTGAATATTGGAGATGGAAGGTCTATTCTAGTTCTAGCTATAAGAATAGTTCAACTTATTCTCAATACTAATATCATTTCTTTAAATGAATGTCATTATTATCCTTCCTTTCTAATGAATATAATCTCTATTAGCCTTTTGATCAAAGATGGTTATCATTTATCTATAAAGAAAGATTATTGTGATATTATTATGAATGATATTATAATAATACAAGGATAACAAAGAAATAGTATTTATATTTTATTACAGCTTGTGAGTGTAGTGTATTCTTCTAAAAAACATCCTAGATTAGAAAATATCTCTGATATCTACCTATGACACTGTAGGCTAGGTCACGTAAATAAAAATTGGATAAATAGGTTGACTCAAGAAGAAATCCTCGAAGTCAGTGATTATGAATCACTTCTAACCTATGAATCTTACCTTCTTGGTAAAATGACCAAGTCATCTTTTACTGAAAAAAATGAGAGAGCTACTAAGCTCTTAGGTCTACTACATACTGATGTATGTGGACCAATAAGCACAGATGCCAGAGGTCGATACTTCTACTTTATTACTTTCATAGATGATCTATCCAGGTATGGATATGTTTATCTAATGAAACATAAGTCGAATTTATTTGAAATGTTCAAAAGATTCTAAAGTGAAGTAGAAAAATAAATTGAAAAGAATTTTAAAACTCTTCAATCAGATCAAGAAGGTGAATATCTATCCAGTGAGTTCTTGACATATCTAGGAGAGAATGAGATTTTCTCATAGTGAACTCCTCTAGGAACACTACAGCATAATGGTGTATCGAAAAGAAGAAATCGAATCTTGTTAGACATTGTTCGATCCATGATGGGATTTTCTAATCTACTTATTTCATTTTGGGGTTATGCTCTTAAGACTACATGTTATATATTAAATAATGTACCAATTAAATCTATCAAAAAGACTCCATATGAGATATGGACTGGGTGTAGGCCTACACTCTCTCACCTATAGGTTTGGAGTTATCAAGCCTATGTCAAATATTTGCATACAGATAAGCTTAAATACTAGTATGATAAGTGCATGTTTATAGGATATCCCAAAGAAAGTAAGGATTACTATTTCTACCATGCTGAAGAATAAAAGGTGTTTGTTAGCCTTAAGGCAATCTTTTTAGAAAAGGAGTTTCTTAGTGAAGGAATAGTTGCTTCTAAGGTTGAACTTGATAGATTTCAATAGGTAGAAAAATTGATACATGTAGCTAAACCTGAGTTAGATTTGATTAGATCAGGTTCGAAGCCTAGTGTACCTATACCATTAAGACGATCTAGTAGAGTACCGCATCATCTGAATAGATACTATAATTTCTTGGTCCGAGATAGTGATCCCATTGAACTCGATGAGGACGATGAGGATTTAATCACTTATATGGATGCTATGCAGAGATCCGATTATGAGAAATGGCTTAAGGCCATGAAATCCAAAATGGAGTTCATGTAGGTCAACGATGTGTGGACATTGGTTGACCCACCCGAAGAGGTTAAATCCATTAGGTGTAAATGGATCTTCAAAGGAAAAAAGAGTGCAGACAGAAAGGTGGAGACCTATAAAACCTATTTGGTTGCCAAAGGATATCATCAACATTATGGTATTGACTATGATGAGATGTTCTCCCCTGTGGCAATGCTCAAATTCATTCAGATAATGCTTGTGATAGCTATCCATTTGGACTATGAGATCTAGTAGATGGATGTGAAGACAACATGCCTAAATGGAGAGCTGACCGAAGAGCTGTATATGATACAACCTGAGGGATTCATATCCATAGATGAGTTCAAGGTGTGCAAGCTTCAGAGATCCATTTATGGATTGAAGCAGATATCTCGGAGTTGGAACATGCATTTTGATAAGATGATCAAAACATATGGCTTCATTAAGAATGAAGAAGAGCCCTGCATTTATAAATGAGTAAATGGTCTAGCAATAGTATTTCTTATCTTATACGTGGATGACATTCTCTTAATCGAGAATGACATCCCCGTACTGTAGGGAATAAAAGTCTGGTTGTCATCACAGTTCTCCATGAAGGACTTGGGTGAAGCATCCTACATCCTAGGGATGAAGATCTATAAAGATAGATCTAAAAGGATGCTTGGGTTATCCCAGTCCACGTACATAGATACTGTGTTGAAGAAGTTTAGCATGCAAAATTTAAAAAAGAACTATCTTTCGATAGACCATAAAATTTCTCTCTTTAAGAAGAATTGTCCGATAACTCTTGAAGAGAGAGAGCGTATGAATAGAGTCCCATATGCTATGGCCGTGGGATCTATCATGTACGTCATGACATTTACGAGGCTGGACATGGTATACTCACTAGGAGTAGTGAGTAGATATCAGTCTGACCCTAGAGAAAACCACTTGAAAGTGGTTAAAACCATCCTTA
Source organism: Cocos nucifera (assembly GCA_006176705.1). Classification (NCBI taxonomy): domain Eukaryota; kingdom Viridiplantae; phylum Streptophyta; class Magnoliopsida; order Arecales; family Arecaceae; genus Cocos; species Cocos nucifera. Next base: position 115,480 of record QRFJ01003877.1, read on the forward strand.
AGTATTTGAAAAATACTAAGGACCAATGGTTGATTTATGATGAGTCAGATCTAAAATTTATGAAATTTACAAACTCTAACTTTTAATCTGATCATGATGATAGTAGAAGCATGTCGGGATATATCTTTACTCTAAATAGTGGAGCCATCTGCTGAAAGAGTTCCAAGCAGCATACTATGGTAGATTTTATTTGTGAAGCAGAGTACATCGTAGTATCTGATGCCGCAAAGAAAGCTATGTGGCTGAGAAAGTTTATCACTGAGCTCGGAGTAGCATCCTTCCTAGATGGTTCGGTCCTATTCTATTACGACAGCATCGGTGCCATAGCTCAGGCGAAGGAATCAAAGGCACACCAGTAGATGAAGCACATCTTGCGCCACTTTCATCTAGTCTGGAAGATTATGGATCGAGGTAACATCAACCTTTAGAAGATCGATGGAAAGAAAAACTTGGTCGACCCCTTTACTAAAGCCCTGACAATAAAGAAGTTCAATAACAATAATTCGAAGATGGATATTAGATACTATGCCAAATGGCTTTAGGATATATGGGAGTTGTCGGAAAATATGTTCCAAAATTAATTATCAGCTTGTTGATGGTTGTGCTATATTATATTTATAATTAATTTATTAAATAAATAAAATATATTTTTGATATTTTTTATCATAAAGTATTCATCTTCTAATGAACTTCATTATTGTGATTAAGTTCTTAGGACTATCTAGTTTCGATAAAGTAAGAATTTATCGATTAGCCCTTAAATCTGTTCATGACCAAATGATAAGCCATTAATTAGGACAACAGCATCTATCGAGTATAGATCATTATATGCCATATAGGTTGGTTGTTCTCTTAATCAAGAAGTATGGAGACATTGGTATGGCATACAGGTGAGATGTATGGGTACATCATCATTGAACTTGACCAACTTTAGATCATTCTGCTATCAAGAATATCTCTGATGGGATATAGGTATAAGTGTCCCTTAGACCTGAGATCACCTTAGTGACTTGTAAACAACTCATTGTACTTTGGTACTAGACTAACTGAATTTTTAATTCAGTAATGGAAGGCTTCTAGAAACAGTCAAGACTTATGAGGTCAAAGTGTGATCAAGATGGAATTGACCACTCCAAGAGTTAGAGAAGAATGTATCACTGTATTTCAATATAGCAAAATCTTGGCCAAGATAATCCATCAGATGGATTTGATATTTTGAAATATAATGTGGACAACCTGATTAGAGTTGACAGTTGAACTCTAAGGTGTCCTACGAGAATTTTGATCAAGGGGATGAATTATATGAATACTATATCCATATGGGTTCAAAGGATGTTGTTCTACACATTCGATCTATTCGACCATCGAGTACCATTGCTAAATGGTTACTTTGATTGATATAAAAATTTATTTCTATGCTACCGACTTAGATTCAGACCTATGAGGTCATACACATTAGAGCTTATGATCTGATCAGATGGTTGTTCAATGATTATGAATCATTCTAGGGTTAAACGATCAATACAATTGATGTTTAACCTAGTACAAGTATTGTAGGAGGATTAATTAGCAATTTGATTGCTAATTGATTCAATTTGATTAAGCCAAAGGGTTGAGATTAAGTCTAATTAAATATAATTCAATTAGATTTGATTTGGACTTGATTGGATCAAGTACAATTAGTTTATTGGATAAGCCATGTGCAAGGAAGAACTAGTCCTAGTTCAACTAGGACTTGGATAAACTTAATTTTCTAATTTGATTAAAAAATTAAATAAAAATTAAATTTTATTTAATCTAATTTAATTAAGTTTTTAAATAGTTTAGGATCTAACTTAATTAGGTTGAATTAATTTTGGTTTGATTTGGTTTGAGAAACCATCTTAGACCAAGTCAAAATAAAAATCCTAGTATGACTAGGACTTCCTATTCCTTGTGCTATTGACCCCTGATAGATTGCAATACCATCATTAAAATATCATAATTATTAGTTTAATCTAACTTCTTAAAATAATTAAAAGTACATAGATAGCAGTGAGTCGGATCGAATTCATAGGGAAGGTAGTATTTTAGATTTAAAATCTTTGATTTTATAAAAGAAAAAGAAAGATTTTGAAAATAAAATTGAAGTCAAAAATTAAAAGCAAAATTTAAATAGTGTAGAAAAATAAAGTTGGTACTAGGATCTACTATTTAGATCTTAGCATCTACTTGTAGTAAAATAAAGAGCAATAATTAAAGTGCAAAAACTAAATTATGATAAAAATAAAGAGCATAAAATTAAATAGCATAAAAATAAATATTATATTAATTAAAAAGTTCATAATTTAAATACATAAAATTTAAAAAGAAAAGAAAAAAAATTAAAAATTAAAATCTACTGATCTCTGATCTTGGATTAACATTGGCAGAAAGATGGTGTAGAAGCCCAGCTCTTTCTCTCAGCACCAGTTGCCTTCAAGCAATCATTAATCAAAGCCTGGGTCTATCCTGTATGAAAGCTTCACCTTAATCAAAGATAATGAATTCTGGAGGCCTGTGGTCTTATTTATAAGTGTTGGAGGGTTGGAGAATTTGTTGCTGGGCAATATGGGACTAAGGAGAAGTTTTAATCATCAAAATTGAAGAAATTCTAATGAAAATTAGATTAAAAAGAGTTCTAGATGAATTCTGTTACTTTGAGTAAAATCTAGCCATCGGATGGGATCAAACGGTCCAAAAAATGCCAAAATCGGATGTGTATAAGCCCAAATTAGGTTGGATTGAGTTCTGGCCATCTGATCATGTTAATCAGGAGGAAATCTGATCGTTGATCGGAGTTCTAGATATTTTAATCAAGTTGAGAGCTTTCTGGACCATCAAATCGTTGCTTGGAGCACTGTTCGCTGTCCGATCGTGCATCTGGTGATGTTTGAAACCAAATCAAATAAGGAATATATAGCAGCCGTTGGATCATCTTCTGGGGTAAATTTGACCATTAGATCGAACACTGGATGGCTCTTGACTGTCGGATTGTGCTATATGAGAGTTGAAAAATTGAATCAAAGCTGGAAACCACCCTGACCATTGGATCTTCATCGGCAGCGACCATAGCCGTTGGATCGTGCATTACTGTGCTCATGGACCGCACAGATCGAGCATACTGCACACCTCAACCAATTAGCACACAACGTCTCCTAAAAATTATCGAAATACCCCTACTTAAGGGTCTACCATAAGCTATGATAAAACTGATGTCAGCGGCTCATGGGATGGCTTGGCAGCTTGCTGGCTTGTGGAGCCAACTGAGCCATTTTCTTTTTTATTTTAATTTTTTTTAAAAAATTCATATCTAGTCCATTTTAGCTCTGATTTGCTTCAAATTTATTTCATTGCGAGTAAAAAAATGAGCTCTTTTTATTGATAATAATATTTTATTTTTAAATTTTTATTATTTTTTATTTATTTTTTAATTAATAAAAATATTAATTTCTTAAAAATATGTATAAATTGATTATTAATTTTTAAAAATAAAAATAAATAAATTAATAAATTAATATTTTTATTAATAAATTTATGGTACTTATCACACCCTTTAACTTAAGCTTTGCTCATCCTTGAGTAAAGAAAGAATTTAATTTTAGATACCTTTTAACTTTAGAGTTTTAAATTTTATCTAAGTAATTTTCAAAATGGCCATTGATATTCAGTAAAGTATAAGTGAGACATATCATTGGGATATTAATACTTATCAATAGAAAAGTTAACTAAAGAACATCAAATTTTCTAAACTTTTTCTAAATTATTCTACATTTATCTTTGAATTGTCTAAACTTTCATATGGACAAGTGTATTGCTACTTCCACTCTTTATTTATTAATTTTTTTAATTTATATTGTATATTTTTTTATGCGAATATCATTGCTTACTTAGGCAACAAGACCCGATTACTTGATGGAAAATCAATGTATTTTTTTTTTTAACGTTGTACCACTATTGAGTGTCTTAATCCCTTAAGCTTTCTATTTGATCCATGTAGCGAGTCTTGGGCCAATGACTCCTAAACCAATTGGCTTTAGCACATTAGGTAAGCTTCTTCATCCTTCCCATCTTTTGATGCGAAACTTAATACTTGCTTAGGCAAAGAAGCCCGGTTACTTAGTGAGACGTACTTAAAAACTATTTTATTTTAATAATTTTTTTTTATATGAAGAAAAATATAGTTATTCTACACAAGCCCATAAAAAGTAGATTTTTCTTTGATGCTAGTAGAAAAAATTAGAAATGCTCAAAGAAAAAATATTTTATGTTCTAGACCTAACTCTTTATTGAATTTTCTTAATACTTGATCTCTCAATATCTCACAAATTCTCTAATCTATGCATCAATTTTTTTTAAAAAATGCTTAGTTCAACTCGATTCTTAAGCATAATCGAATGTCTAAATACTAAATACTAACTTTTTTTGAGGACTTAAAAATATTTTATTATTCTCCCCCCTAACTTAATCGACATTATCCTCAATGAAGAAGAAAAAATAAAGGGTGCAATAAAGAACATGAAAGAATACACCTAATTCAGTATATTTTTGGTTTAGTACATGCCTTTAAAAATTTGACCTCTCCCTCCAACTCATTCAACATGTCCTTAAAAGAAAATAAACTAAAACGATAAATTAGATGAAAGAACTAAATATTGGGTTGCCTCTCAACAAGCACTAAGTTTATCATCTTTAGCCAAACACATGGCAGCTTACTATCCTGTGTCAAATGCTGGATTGATAAATTCCAATGATTTTAGATTACCAATCTCAGGAAGATAGTTTATGATCCCTTTATTGATGAATTCATTTTTAATTTTGGGAATAAAGTTTGTGATCCCATTCTCAGACCTTATTTTTTAAGAATTTCTCCTATTTGTTCTTCTAAAATGCTCATGAATTGAGTTTTTGTATTAGGAGTTAAGTTTAATGTAATGGGAGCTGGAAAGGTGACTAAAGGCAGGTTTAATTCTGAAGGTAAATTATATAATCTTGCTTAAATAACTCCATTGGATTTTTATTGTATGCCTCATGGTTTTTACTTGAAGAACTGACTTCTAAGGTTGAAGGGAACAGGACTTTTGGTTTATAAGTCTCAGATAAATCATCTATTCTCTTCTCTCCTTTGTCTATCTCATTTAAACTGGAATCAGCATCAGTACTAGTTTTGATCTTAGGTTCTTTTATATGGTTAGTCTCAGTACTAACCTCTTCTTTAATATTTTTATCTTGGCTAGCATTAGTACTAGCCTCTCTCACCTGATCTTAGTATGGATCCATAAGAATCCTATAGCTTTTAAGTTCAAAAATTACTTTGGCATTCGCTAATTGGGGATTCTTAAGTGGGACAATGGGTTGATGATTGAATCCAGATGGTTGATGGATATTGGATGGGTTATTTTTAGAATTGACAATCGGTTAGCTTGATAACTGACCTAGTTCTCTCCTTATACTAGACTCAGCTACTTGTCCTATTTGAGCTTCTAGCCTAGTGATAGATTACTATTGAGTCAAAATTAATTATTAAAGTTTGTTAAATCTATCGTCAAGTAGATTGGTCTGTTGAGGAGGTGGGTATGATGGCTACTTATAATGCAATGACTGAGTGGATTGACTAGGCTGACCACTATTGTAGGCATAATTTTGATATTGAGGCCTAATAGATGGAATTTGGGTCTGAGCCTATGTCTGTTGGGATATCCAAAAAAAATTAGAATGGTTCCTCCAATCTGGATTATATGGATTTGAAAAAGGATCACTAACAGGCTTCGAGTAGCCTTGAGTAGCTTGAATTTGTTCTTGGATAAAAGGTGGAAACTGTGTAGCCATGGGACATTCACTCATATGATGGGTTGGGCTAGTATAGATTGAACAAATCTTTTGATAATTAGAAGAAGATGTAAATTATGTAGGAGATTGTTGACTTAGAGTTACGAGTTGATCTAATTTCTAGGCAAAAAGGTCAATTGTATCTAATTTTCATGCTATCAGGTTCAAATCAACCTTAGAATTAGATTCTGGGTTATAAATTTTTGCCCACTTTTGGTAGAAAGATAATGAAGTATGATTAATTAAGTTTTCACTCAGGATTTCAAACAAAATATAGGCTTCATCCTTACTCTTGTTCATGAATGCACCTCCACAGGATGCATCTACCAATTATTTATATTGGTCTTCTAAATCCTCATAGAAAGCTTAAACTATTTGCCACTTAGATATACCATGGTGTGGGCATTTTCTAAGAAGTTTCTTAAGTCTCTTCCATGACTCATGAATTTGTTCCCCTGAAAGCTTAGCAAATCTAGTGATAGCTCGCCTCATAATGTTGGTTTGGCCTATGGGATAAAACTTCTTAAGAAATTCACTTTGTAATTCTGCTCAAGTTTTAATTGGTCTTTCTATTGTGCCAAGCTAGTACTTGGCTTTAACTTTTAATGATAAAAAAAATAAAATTAGTCTAAGAGCATCCTTAGTTAAATTTTGAATCCTCACCATAGAGCAGATTTTTAAAAACTCATCCAGATGCTTATAAGGATCTTCATTGGTGCTCCCATAGAAAGATGAGAGCATCTGAATTATGGTCGGCTTGATCTCATAGTGCGTAGCAAGAATTTTAGATAATTGGATATAAGTCGATGGGTTATAGATGGAAGAAATAAAATATTCCTTCATCTGCCTAGGTGGTTCTTTAAAATTTTTAGCCATTTATTTATCTGGATTTAATATAGTTTAGCCATTTAATTTTATGATTGGGTTCAACTAGGTCAAGTAAAGTGATTTTCTACTATGTATGTATTAATGCAACCCTAATGTATGGTTCAAAAATTTTTTAGATTTTATTATTACTTTTTATATATTTTTTATTATTTTATTATTTTTTAATTTTTTAAAAAATTTTTTAATTTTTTTATTATTTTATTTATTTAATTATTATTTTTAATATAATATAATATAATATAATTATTATTTTTAATAATTATTTATTTAATTTAATTTAATTTAGTTTAATTTAATTTAATTTAATTTAATTTAATTTAATTTAATTTTATTTTAAGAGAAGAAAGTAGAAGAAAGAAAGAAGAGCTCTAAAGAAGAGGTCCTAAGAAGTCCTAGAGCTAAGAAAAGAGAGAAGAATTAGTTTTAATTAGGTTTGATTTTGGTTAGCAATCAAGTTAGGCAAACAATCTTGACTAAGGGTTGTCCTAGATCTAGATAAGCTCCTAACTACCAAGATCATTTTCAAGCCCTCCAAGTGCAAGATTAGCTAATTAACTGGTCAGGTAAGTGTAAGATCGATGGAAGTCCCTCCGTTGCTTGCCTTAGATACCAATTGTGCTTGGCCAGGTAAGCTAACAGAATTAATTAAGTAACCATCTTTCTTCGGATCCAGTCATCCCTGAACCACTTTTCTTAGACATCAGCTAAGTTGACTAACCCTAATCTAGTCCAAGTTTTAGAGTTCCCTATCTTATTGAGCTCAAATTCCTAGGGCTGATGTTTAATTAATTTTAATTTAAAGGCTTAGGTCAATGCAGGATGCTGGTTGGTTGTTTGTGGATGAAGAAAGGATGATCAAATCCCCTCCTTATCTTGTTTAGTTGGATGTTGCCTTTAAGTTGATTTAATATAAATATGCATAAAAAATTTTTGAGTAAGTGGTTCTATGCAATTTAAACTAGATGCATGCAACTAATTGAAGTTGAGATGCTCACCTTGTCTCCAGCGATCACCAAAAAGAAAATAAGAATAAAACTAATACGATGCATGCTCTAAGCAATTAAGGTTTCTAATCTTATCATGAAGCTTTTAATTAGATTTAAGTAGGTATTTGTTTTAAATTAATTTGAAAATTAAAAAAATATATAAAAAAAGAAAGAGATCTAAGGTTAGGATTGATCTCACCAAACAAGATTAGATAATTTGCTTTCCCTAATTTTTTCTTCTTTTATCTCTTTTTTTGCAAAATAAATAAAAAAAGGTTAGTGAGTAATATTTACAAAAAAAATTATTTATAATTAATTTATAAGAAAATTAAAGAAATTAATAAAAAATAGCATCTATTTCTTTCCAGTAACGGCACCAAAAATTTGATAGATTGCGATACCATCATTAAAATATCATAATTATCAGTTTAATCCAACTTCTTTAAATAATTAAAAGTACGTAGATAGCAGTGAGTTGAGTCAAATCCATAGGGAGGGTAGTGTTTTAGATTTGAAATCTTTAATTTTACAAAAAAAAAGAGAGATTTTGAAAATAAAATTGAAGTCAGAAATTAAAAGTAGAATTTAAATAGTGTAGAAAAATAAACTTGGTACTAGGATCTACTACTTAGATCTTAGCATCTACTTGTAGTAAAATAAAGAGCAATAATTAAAGTATAAAAATTAAATTATAATAAAAATAAAGAGCATGAAATTAAAGAGCATAAAAATAAATATTATATTAATTAAAAAGTTCATAATTTAAATACATAAAATTTAAAAAAAATAAAAATTAAAACATGCTGATCTCTAATCTTGGATCGGCGTTGGCAAAAAGATGGTGTAGAAGCTCAGCTCTTCCTCTCGGTACTAGTTGCCTCGAAGTAGCCATTAACCAAAGCTTGGCTCTATCCTATACCAAAGCTTCACCTTAATCGAAGATAATGAATTCTGGAGGCCTGGGGTCTTATTTATATGTATTGGAGGGTTGGAGGTTTTGTTGCTGGACAATGTGGGACTAAGGAGAAGTTTTAGTCATCAAAATTAAAGAAATCCTGATGAAAATTGAAGTAAAAAGAGTCCTGGATGAATTCTATTGCTTTGAGTAAAATCTGACCGTCAGATGGGATCAAACGGTCTAGAAAATGCCAAAATCGGATGTGTATAAGCCCAGATTAGGTCGGATTAAGTTTTGGCTATCCGATCACGTTAATCAAGAGAAAATCTAGTCATTGATCAGAGTTCTAGGTGTTTTAATTAAGTCAGGAGCTTTTTGGACCATCGGATCACTGTCTGGAGCGCTGTCCATTGTCTGATCGTGCATCTGGTGAAGTCTAAATCCAAATCAAACAAGGAATAAATAGCAGCCATTGGATCATCTTCTGGGCTAAATCTGGCTGTTAGATCGAACATTGGATGGCTCCTGATCATCGGATTGCATTATATGAGAGCTGGGAAATTGAATCAAAGTTGAAAACCATCTTGGCCATTGGATCATCATCGACAGCGACCACAACCATTGGATCGTATATTACTGTGCTCATGGACTGCATAGACCGGGCATACTGCACACCTCAACCAATCAACGCACGACGTCTCCTTAAAATTATCGAAATACCCCTACTTAAGGGTCTACCATGAGCCGTGATAAAACTGACATTAGCCTGATGTCAGCGGTTCATGGGGTGGCTTGACAGCTTGCTGGCTTGCAGAGCCGGCTGAGCCATTTTCTTTTTTATTTTAATTTTTTTTAAAAAAATTCATATCTAGTCCATTTTATCTCTAATTTGCTTCAAACTTATTTCATTGCAACCAAAAAAATGAGCTCTTTTTACTAATGATAATATTTTATTTTTAAATTTTTATTATTTTTTAATTATTTTTTAATTATTTTTAATTAATAAAAATATTAATTTCTTAAAAATATGTATAAATTAATTATTAATTTTTAAAAATAAATATAAATTAATTGATAAATTAATATTTTTATTGGTGAATTTATGTTACTTATCAACCCCTCATGCCCCCCATGCCCCTTCTCTTTGATTTTGAATATGAAAAAACTTTTTCCCAGACCCTCATGCATGTCTATAGCCTTCTCTTATTCCTTAGATGGTATTTGGTTGTGGACCAAGTCAAACTAGGAGTTAGTTTTGATTTAAATTCTATGAGATAGAATTTTAAGCACTTAAACTTTTCCTATCCACATCCCTGATTTTTCTCTTATTTCTTCATGGTAAAGAGGAGGATTTTGTGCGCTTATTTTTGGTGGTCCACGGCGTAAAGAAAGGAGGGGACTCCCAAGTATTGGGTGCCCCAACTAGTTGCCTATTTTGGACTTGCCTTGTCTAGGTATTAGACCTAGACAAGACTCTTTCATATCTTAATATTTAAAATGAATTTTGAGCTGATTTTTTTATGGATTCTAGATCATTGAGAGAGTTTTGGGATGTGTAAAAATCAAGAAAAAAGAATATTGGGGTGTGGAGATTTCATAGACATCAATCTAGGTGTCTAGATGAGAGAAAATAAGAAGAAGAAGGATTCTTCTTCTAAGATTTTTCTTTGATCTCTTCTTCCTTCTTTAGAGATTTTTGAGATTTGTCCCAGGCTCAAAATCTCTTCCCCTTCTTTCTAAAAATTGGAGAGTCTAATATTTGAAGAAGATGGTTCCAGATTGACCATAAAAAAAGGATCAGCATAGTACTAGCATACTGTGCTGATTTTCTGTATCAGAACTTTTGATCGTGATCATGGGCTCATGTGGAGGACTCCTAAAGGCCCGATGCATGTGTAACTCACAACTTCATCCTCAAGCTTGGATCAATAAGTTAGAATGTCTAACTTATATAGGTAATAGATCTAATTTATTATTTTCATACCTGCATTAGATGTAGTATATATACATATTGATGTGATCAACATATTTTAATTTCTTCTTTATATTTTAATTTTTAATTTATTGACATGCCATGATCATGTAAGAGATCCTAGATCTAGGATATTTTTTGATATTTAAAATTAATTTTGATTAATTTTGGTCTTTCACTATCAAATCTTGAAAAAGTTTCAAGATCTAATCCTGAAATCCTAGATCTGGTTCCTTCAGTGTAGAAACCGAAGCGAGAATATAAGTACTCATTAGAAAATGAGGGCACTGAGCATGATCACCTTGAGTAGTCATATGGAAGTCTACCTTCTCATCGATGACTAGCTTAATGCTGCAATGGTGTGTCCAGTTCTTTGATCTGAGGTGCATCGACAGTTTACCTTGAGTGTGTTATAGTTTGACTATACCATAACTTGATCTTCTAGCCATTCAGAATTCTGAAGTATATATTGGCTATAGCATGTTCATTGTAGGAATTGAATTATACCAATAGGAGATCTATCTACCTCGGTAGATAAGGAGTAGCCCTATGATGATCATGAGATTGAGTCTATAAGCCCATGGCCATGGCAGTGTGAAGATCATAGAAAGAGTTTCTATTAAGGTTTCACGTTGGACTCAAATCAAATGATTAATTCATATGATAGATGTTGGGTTTGATGAGTTCACCTTAATCCTAATCCTATCGGAGCTCATGATAGAAGAACCCAATCACACAGATAGCTGCACTGAAAGGTTCATATTCAGTGCTGATGGATTGCCACCATATACTGCTAGGTATTATTGATGGATTTTGGGAATAATTACAATGATCTTAATGATCGATCATTCTAATTATATGAATCAAAAAAGTTCTAGTCCATCGAAAGATATTTCGATGATGTCGATGATAGAGATTATGACATATCTCATTATCATACAGAACTTAATCTAACTGGATCATATAAATAAGGAATTAAATCTGAATGTCATCAATTGAGCTAACCCAGTTTGATTGATTTGGATTAGATCCAATTAGATTCAAGAAAATCATGCTAACACATGATTGAGCCTAATATTCTCCTTTTGTAATTAATTAGGTTCATCTCGGCTAAGCCAAATTGATTTGGGCTCACCTAAAAACCTTTTATGGCTTTGCCCTAGTCTAACTGGAGCTTGTCCATGTCAAAATAGGATTGTCTTAACCTAATCTAGCCTTGTCCTAATCCATCAGATGGAACCAGGACAAGACCTGCCAATTCCCATACCTTTCTAGACATCAGGTCAAAGGTTGACCTGGATGCAAGAAAGAAAGGGTAAGGGCGTGTGCCCCCTGGAGACTTCCTAGGGACGCACGCCCCATGTTGTTGTGCACACATGGGGAAGAAGAGGGAGGAATCCCATAAGGATGGCACTCTAGGGTTTCTTGATTGGGTCAAATACCTAGGCATCAAATAGTTATGCTCATCCAAACTTGGCGCCACTTATAGAGGATTTTAGGGGTCTCTAATCTGATTGGATCATGTGACATTGCATGACCAATCAAATTTAGATTTGATTAAATCAACCAATATGATTGGTTGATGCTGTGTGGCATTGCGTGGTGCAGGAAAACTATTTAAATCCCTCCTGTGCCTAGGGTATGTATGTGATCCAATTCCCATGCCGCAAGGCTGCCATCCCATCCTCTATTCCATGCCCCCTCATCCTCCTCCTCTCTCTCTTATCCATGCCCAAAGGTTGGGCACAAATAGTGAGGAAGATCCAAGGATATTGGTGCAAAGATCAAGCTAAATGCGACGGTGTTGGTGAGACGAACATGCTTCCTTCAACAGTCATTTTGAAGGCCCTATAGATTAGATCCAGATTTGATCTTCGGAAATCAGATTTAGAAGGAGAAGACCTCCAGAACCAGGCCAATTGGACTTTGGTAGAGGCCAGGTGCATGCATGGCTTGATCCAGGATCTCAGGCTTCCGACAGATCATCAGCAGGGTAACTTGTTTATCCTAATTAGGGACAAAAGTTGTTCCTAATTTTATTTAAATTTAGTTTTTAATATTAGATAATTAAGATTAAATTTGAAAACTCTCAAATCTAATTAGGTTGTATAGAATTTTTGCAAAAAATTCTGCTATAGATCCGATCAAATTAGATCGATCCTATGGTGGAAAAGCTAGTTTTTCTTCAACTGATATCAGAGCCAGATTAGCAGTTCTTCAGATCTACCTTAGATATAATTTTTAATTTATTTTATGATCTAATATTAGTAAATTTAGATGTCACATCTAATGTGATCAGATCTAAAATCAAAAAAAAAAAAATTTAATTCATCTATGTGATGTATGAGATGCATGTCTAGACTTACTTTATAGATTTGATCTATGATTGTTTAGAATAAATTTTCTTTCAATATGATCAATTTATAATTTATTTTTAAATATTATATTTGATATAATTAGATCTGAATCATGCATGTAAATATTTATGTTTGATATATGAGATGCATGCAAAGCATGAATGGGTTAGATCATCAATTGAATATGTGATATATGATTTAGATCTAATAAGTTTTGTGGTGTAGATTAATTTCTAATTAAGGCATTCCCCTTAGCTGTCCAGTCATATGAGTAAGAAGGGTTTAAAGGCCCTCTCTTTCCATTCGATGGGTATGGCATGTAGGGGTACTAGTGTTTGTCCTTAATAAAAAATCTGAACCTACTTTTCTGCAAAATCCTAGATCCTAAAATACTAAAAATTTTTATACATGTTTTATTTATAAACCCAAACTTAATTAAGAATTAAGATTATGAAATTAATTAGATTTAAAAATTATGAATTTTTAGATCTAAGATACCTTCATAAAATTAGATTTGGATATGGGTAGCTCAATTAGGTCTAGCGGTTGATCAAATTGAATTAAGAGTTGATTAGGTTGGATCAAGAGTGCTTAGAATTGATCAGCCCAATAGGATTAAGTCTAGGTCAAAGTCAACTCACAGTCACATATGGTCGATCAAGTTAAGACCTAATTTGGCTCTGTGGTTCGAGCCTGGATTGTAGGCTAATCCGATTAGTTCAGGTTTGACAAATCGATGTCTAAGATAAGTTTGGCAGATATGACCAATGGTCTTTAATTGGAAGCTACTTGATCTGAATGTGCTCATGGCAAGTTAATGGCTTAATCCTTCCATTGATCTCACTTACCTGATGGATTGGGTCGATCCAGTTCTATTTTGAGATGGCTAACGATTCGAGCTAACCCATGCCACTAGGTTAGTCATAATTGTTATGACTAAGTCATGTTTAAGAGACCTAAATCAAATCTTTCTAAAAAAATATTTAGTCATAGATTTTCCACCATTGTAGATGTGCGGACTCTTCCCGAGATTGATTATTCTTGATTGGTTACAGTGGTTCAGTTGCACCATAAAGACACAACCATATCTATTAGGCATTGGATGTTATGGGTTGGAGGATGGGTTGGGCTCAATATTCCGGACATGGTGAGGGAACCAATTAGGAATCCAATTTATGCAAATGATGGGTCTGACTTAACTAAGAAGTGGAGCAATATTTTAGGCATAGTAAGCTTCATAAATTAGAGATCAGATTAGGGTGTACCATGATTAGAGAGTCATTAGACAAGAGTTGTCCACTCATCGATTGACTCATCATCAATAACTATTAGGTGAGGTGGTGAGCTAGTTGGTGGAATTGCACCACCCACTAGAAATCTATGATCATGGAGATTTTTGCATCTCTGCCAAAAAAGTATAGGGATCCAAAAAATAGTGAAAGCCTAATTTATTTAAAAATAAAACTCTTAAATAAATTGATCAAGTCTAATTATAAAATCTAACTAGAAACTTTGACTCTTTGCAAGAAAATGTCTGCGTCCAACCTTCAAGCTAAAATCTTAGACACCCACGACTGACTGGACCCAATTATAAGGATTGGCTCAGGAATTACAAAACTATTTTGGATTCCAAGAAGCTTTCTTATGTATTGGACCAGGATCCCCCATCTTACCAGCCCTCCGACTACTAAACAAAGAGCATCTTTGAAAAAATGGATGGATGATGATAATAAGGCCAGGTACCACATGTTGGGCTCTATGTCTGATGAGCTATAGTGCCAACATGAAGACATCAGGACTAGCTGTCAAATGTTGGCTCACCTGTAATAGTTATTTGGTGAGTAGAGTCACGCAGCCCGATATCAAATCTCTCATAGACATTTTAAGACTCAAATGCATGATGGACAGTCTATCTAGGATCATTATTTGATAATGATCAAGGACCTAGAAGAGCTTGAAAAGCTCGATGTCATTATGCATAAGGACTTGCAGATTGATGTGATCCTGCAGTCCTTGACTGATGTATATAGATAGTTCATCATAAACTTTCATATGCATAAGCTGCAATGTACCTTGGCTAAGCTAATGAACATGTTGGTTACTACTGAGCTTTCTCTGAAAGGTTCAAAGGACTCAGTACTTATTGTAGAGCAGACTTCTTCTAAGGGAAAGTCTTTTGGAAAGAAGAAGAAGTCTATGAAGAAGCAAAAGATGGAAGGTGGAAAGAAGAAGAAGGCAGAGCCGAAGAAGAAGGCCGCCGACAAGAAAAAGTATTTCCATTGCAATACTGATGGCCATTGGAAATGAAACTATCCTTTATACCTGACCAGCTTGAAGAATAAAGAGGCAGGTCCTTCTAGATGTATGCTCATAATTGAATCTAATTTAATGATTTCTTCTGCATCCAATTGGATGCTTGACCCTGGTTCTAGTGCTCACTTGTGCACTTCTATGCTGGATCTTAAGAAGAGCAGGAGGTTGAGGGATGGTGAGATGATCCTGCTTGTTAGAAATGAAGCAAGAGTTGCTTTTGTGGCCATAGAAACCTACCCTCTTTAACTACCATCTGGCTTAGATTTAGTCCTTAAGGATTATTATTTTATACTTGTAGCAAGCAAAAATTTGATTTCTATTTCTTGTTTAGCATAGGAAGGTTTTGTAATTAGCTTTCTTAAGGATCACCATACTATTCTTTTTGGAAGAAATAAAATTGCAAGTGATTTCTTGATTAACAATCTCTATCAATTGAATATTGATGTATCTATGTTGAATGTCGAGCAAAACGTGAATGCCATAGGATCTAAGCAACCTAGGGATAGTCTAAATGATAGGTATCTATGGCACCTTAGGTTAGATCATATAGCGAAAGACAGGATTAACAAATTGAAAAAATTTGAACTTATGAGTCTATTGACATTTGAGTTATATTTGATTTGTGAATCATGCCTTCAAGAAAAATGACCAAGCTTCCTTTTGTAGGACATGAGGAAAGGGCCATGGACCTACTTGCCCTCATACATACAGATGTGTCCGCCAGAGGCAATTATGTCTACTTCATTATCTTTACCAATGATCTGTCATGATATAGGCAAGCATACCTAATAAGACACAGGTTTGAAGCCTTTGAAAATTTTAAGAAATTCAGATTTGAAGTAAAAAAGCAAACTGAAAAGCCCATTAAGGATTCTTCGATCAGATCGAGGAGTGAATACCTTAGCCGGGAATTCCTAGACTATCTTAAGAAAAATGGCATAGTCTCTCAATGGACTCCACCAGGAACACCTCAACTCAACGGGGTTTCAGAACGGAGAAATCGGACTCTATTGGATATGGTTCGATCCATGATGAGCTTCACAGACCTCCCTATTTCCTTTGGGGACATTCATTATTAACTTCAATCTATTTACTGAATAGGGTTCCCTCTAAAACCGTTCCTACCACACCGTATGAGATATGGCACGGTAAGAAACCAAGTCTGAGTCATCTCAGAATTTGGGGTTGTCCGGCTCATGTCAAAAGACAACAAGCGGACAAGTTAGAGTTTAGGTCCTTTAGAGCTCGATTCATAGGATATCCTAAAGAGTCATTAGGATACTATTTTAATTCCAGAAGACCACAATGTGTTTTAGAATTTCTTGGTTTATTAAGATAGCGGCATTGGAAAGCTTGATGAGATCTTGATGAGAAAGTCTCACAAGCAGAACGAGCTAAGGACCAATGGAACCAAATCAGGTTGAGCCAATAAGAACACTACCTCCTCCACCCATGATGAGCTTAGGTATTATTTCACAGACCTTCTTACAACGAGGCGATATCAGATATCGACTCGAGAAATGGCTTGAGGCAATGAAGTCAGAAATTGACTCGATGCACTCAAACCAAGTCTGGACCTTGGTAGATCCACCAGAAGGTATAGTACCTATTGGGTGTAAATGGATCTTCAAGAGAAAGATTGGTGCAGATGGGAATGTGGAGACATTCAAGGCTAGACTGGTGGCAAAAGGTTATAGTCAACGTGAAGGCATTGACTATCAGGATACCTTTTCCCCAGTAGCTATGCTAAAACCATCCGCACATTGCTTGCCGTTGCAGCCTATTTCGATTATGAAATATGGCAAATGGACGTGAAAACGGCATTCCTAAATGGATATCTTGAGGAAGATATCTATATAGAACAGCCGCTAGGTTTCACATCCAGTGATACTGATCACAAGGTTTGCAAGCTGCAAAGGTCCATATATGGACTTAAGCAAGCATCTCGGAGCTGGAACACTCGTTTCAATGATGTGATCAAAAAGTTTGTTTCATCAAAAACGAAGAGAACCATGTGTTTTCAAAAGGGTCAGTGGGAGCGCTGTTGTCTTCCTCGTATTGTACGTGGATGACATCCTCCAAATTAGAGGTGTGGTTGTCTAAGGAATTCTCCATGAAAGACCTAGGTGAAGCATCCTTTATTTAGGAATTAATTTAGGGATTAGGATATCCTAAAGAATCGTTTTAGGATATTATTTCTATCTTCTAGAGGATCATAATGTGATTATAAGTCGACATACCATTTTTCTTGAAAATAGTTTATTTAAGATAGTGGCATCAGAAGATAGATTACGCTCGAGGAGAAGGTCTCCGAAGAATAACTAGCTAAGAAACCTATGGAACCAAATCAGTTAGAGCTGTAAGATATATGTGCCCTAGAAGCCAGAATTGGCTGACACTTGTAATACACTTCTAGGGGCAAAATTATAA
Source organism: Cocos nucifera (assembly GCA_006176705.1). Classification (NCBI taxonomy): domain Eukaryota; kingdom Viridiplantae; phylum Streptophyta; class Magnoliopsida; order Arecales; family Arecaceae; genus Cocos; species Cocos nucifera. The sequence continues at coordinate 133,171 of QRFJ01003877.1, forward strand.
TTTTGATAAATATCAATAAAATGGGTTATTTTCTATCACATATGTATATTTAGTGTCTGTGATACATCCTTTGAGTTAATGGTAATGATAATTCATATTTTCAAGAGTTGAAAATTTAAGACATGAATAATCATTATTAACTCATAAAATGCTCCCGACCATAGGATCATCATGAGGATGGTGATTGATTCGGAAGGTTGGTGTACAATCGCTTCTCTTTAGTAGATGAGTCTTGAGTCTATGGTGTGGAGACATCGGAGTGAGAGTACAGATACTCGTTAGAGAACGAGGGCACTGAGCGTGACCACCTCGAGTAGTCATTAGGAAGTCTACCTTCTCGTCAATGACTGACTCGATGCTGCAGTAGTGTGTCTGGTTCTTTGACCTGAGGATGCATCGGCAGTTCACCTTGAGGGTGTTATAGTTTGACTACACCATTACTCGGTCTCCTAGCCATATGGAACCCTGAGGTGTATGTTGGCTATAGCATGTTCATTGTAGGAACTGGATTGCATCAAGATGGAATCTATCTACCTCGGTGGTAGAGGAGCAGCCCTATGATGATCATGAGAATCAAGTCCAGAAGCCCATGGCCATGGCAGAGTGAAATAATAGAAAGAGTTTCTATTTAGATTTTCACATTGGACTTGAATCGAATGATTACATCATATGACAGAGACTAGGGTTTGACGAGTTCACCTTAACCCTAATCTGATCGGGGCTCAAGATAGAAGAACTTAATCACATAGGTAGCTGCACCAAGAGGTTCGCATTCAGCTCTGATGGGTTGCCACCATATACTGCTAGGTGTCACTGGTGGATTTTGGGAGCAATTAGAATGATTTAGATGATCGATCATTCTAGCTGTTCGAATCAGAAGAGTTCTGATCCATCGAAAGGAGTTTCGATGATGTCGATGATAGAGATCATGACATATCCCATTACCATACAGAACTGAACCTAACTGGGTCACACAAATAAGGGTTTGAATCTGGTGATCATCAATTGAACTGATCTAGTTCAATTGATCTGAATGAGATTCAATTAGGTTCAAGGAAATCGTGCTAGCACTCGATTGAACCTAACGTTCTTCTTTTACTATCATAAATAAGTTGTCCTGACTGAGCCAAAGGAGTTTGTGCTCAATCAGAGGCCTTCATATGGTCTGACTGGAGGTTGTCCAAGTCAGAAAAGGTTGTCTTATTTTGTAAGACATTACCTGCCATTTTTGGTCACCTGCCATTTCTTGTTCTTTGACTTTGGTCAAAAGTCTGACCTTTGACTGGTCAAACGTTGACCATTGATACTTTGACTTTTGACCACATGTCATGCACCTATTGGAGAGCTGGTGGGGGCCTGTCCCCCTGCCAGAACCTGGCAAGGAGGAGGGCGCACGCCACCCTTGGCGTGTGCCCAAGCTAGGAGGCGCCTAGGAGTCCCTTGTTGGACAAGGGACTCCATCTCCCTTTTTGGATTCCAATTAGAGTTCTCCTAAGAATCCAACTTTGACTGGTCTTAGGCACCCTCTAAGGAGGAATCCAGGGGACTCTATTTCCAACCAATCAGATTTAGATCTGATTTCACAAAGGGTTGTGATTGGTTGGGAAGAAGAGGAGTTGGATCACAAGATAGTCTATAAATAAGACCCTGCGCCCAACCTCAAATTAAATTGAATCATAATTCTCCATGCCCCAAGGCTGCCTCTCCCCTCCTTCCTCCATGCCATAGTCTCTTCTCCCTCTTGCTCTCCACGTCCAAAAGGTGTTTTGGACCTTGGTTGGTGCGATCTAGATCAAGAGAAAGGCGATCTGAAAGCAAGAAGGCTGCGCTGCTGCAAAAGGACGACTGCTGATCTTCAAAAGGAGTTTTGAAGATCCTCCAGATCAGATCCAGATCTGATTTTTGGAGGATGTGATAGAGAAGAAGAGGATCTCCAGATCCAAGCCCGAGTGGATACCGGTAGAGGCCAGGCGCTTGCGTGGCTAGATCCAGAACCTTCCGCTGCTTACAGGATCATCTACAGGGTAATAGGATTACCCAAACTTCAAGGTAAATTAAATTTGATTTAATTTATCTTAATTTTATTTTATTTATTAAAATAATAAGAATCAGATCTAAAACATCCAAGATCTGATTAGATCAAAGAGAAAAATTTTTGAAATATATCTCTTGATCTAATCAGATCTGGAACGAACCTGGATCGGGAAAATCAGGATTTTCCTTCAGTTGGTGCCACATAAGAGGGAGGAGTTTTGGTTTCTACAAACTCTATCAGAGAAATCCACTTCCTAGTTTTGGTCCAAAACCAACTTCATGTAAGAATTAAAGGAAAGTGTCCTCTCTCTTGAGAAAAATAGCCAAAAATCAATCTGGAAATTGGCACAAGGAGAGAGAGTTAACTCCTTGTTTTGATTTATTTTAATTCAAAAGTCAACACAATTAAAATAAGTCCAACTGACCAATTAAATTAAATTTAAATATAATTTAAATTTTAATTAAATTAAAAATTTGCACTAGATGAATCATTCTTCCTTGTAATGCTTATCCCATAAATCAAGATGATCTAATGCCCAAACAAAATCTAAGAATCCTATCAATTAGATTTTATCTCAGCCCTTTGGCTTAATTAGAGAGGTAAAAATTATTGCTAATCGATCCTCTTGTTAAATGTCAAACATAAATCATATTAAATGTTTAATCCTAAAATGATCTAAGATCAACCATCCGATAGATCAGGTCCTCTGAAGTGTATGACTCCATAGGTTTGACTAGTTCTAAAATAGAATAGTTCTATAGAATAGCAACACTCTGAAAACCCTTGATATGTTTAGGATTCAAATTTAATTTGATCATCCACATTATATTTTAAAATTAAATCTCATATTTTAGATTTTCTAAATTTAGCAATTTATCTCCTATTTTTCCCATCTTGATATTACAATAATGGAAATTATAATAACATAATGAATCTAAAATCTCAATAGAATACTTATACTCATATCCCATTAAATAAAAATTATTTAATTTTAAAATATCATATGCCATACCAGTATCTTCATATATGATTGCATACAATGATCTATACTCGATAAATGTCTAGACATTTGATAGAATAATTTAAGGATTAATCGATAAATCCTCTTTTTATCAAAACTAAAAGTGCTAGATTTCTACATAATTGTCTAGATTACAAAATAGCACAACTATCAACAGACAGACGATTGACTTTAGGATACATTTTTCAACACAGGATGATGTCAATCTTCAGAAGATTGATGGAAAAGAGAACTTGGCTGACCCATTCACTAAAACCCTCGAAATCAAGAAGTTCGATGATCATAAGATGAAGATGGATATGAAATATTGTTTTGATTGGCTTTAGTCCAAGTGAAAGATTGTTGGAAAAAAGTATCCTAAAGTCAATCATCTAAGCTGTAGATGATTGAGTTCCTGTATATGTATATGAATTAAATTTTATTAATAAAAGTTAGTTTTGATAGTTCATCATATTGCATCTTCTTAGGACTCTTGTTATGATGAAATCTTTAGAACTATAAATGATTGATAAAGAAGGATTTATTGAATAGTTCTTAAACTATGTTCATAACCAGATGATACATTATTACAAGGATAATAATGTTTATTGAGTATAGGTTATTGTGTGCCATATGGATTGGTTGTTCTCTTGACCAAGGAGTGTAAAGACACTAATATGGCATATAGATGAGATATAAGAGTACATCAACATCGAACAGTGATTCACCTACTGAGCTCTCTACTGTCAAGAGATGCTCACGAAGGATATGGGCATAAGTGTCCCTCAAACCTGAGATCATCATAGTGACTTATAAGCAACTCACTATGCTTTGATACTGAACTATCTCTATTTCTAATATAGTGATGAAAGATTTTTAGATATAGTCAAGTATAAGCAAGGTTGGTGTATGAGTCAAGATGGAATTGACCCCTTTGATGGGAGGTAATGCTTCACTATATTTCAAGCCAGTAAAACCTTAGATTGGATAATCCATGTGATTGTCATAGAATTTAAGAAAAATTAAAATATAATATGAACCACTGTTTCAAAGTTGATAGTTAAATCCTAGGTCATCATGAGCATTAAGGATCAAAGGGATGAATTATGCAATAACCATATGCCAAGGTTCTTGAATGTTGCTTTGCAATCATTCGACCTATCCGAATGTCAGGTATCATTGCTAGATGGTCACTTCGATTAGTACATAAAATTAGTTCCTACACTACAGGATTAGTATTCGAATCTATGGAGTCACGCACATAAGTCATGCAGTATAGAAAAAGATTGACCTAACATCTATATGTTTAATTTGAAAGAGATTGACTTGATTGAACAAATAGATTTACTTAATTGAAGAATTAAGCTAATAGTCAAATGGAGTTAAATACTAACTATGCCTAGCTGACACTGGCCATGAGCTTCAGGATTAATTCTGGGGATGAGTTTGACTTGAAAATATCTAAGGTTTAGTAAGAGATTGAATTCATGTCATAATTAACTTTAGATCGGATCTAAATTAATTAGGCTTGATTTATTTGGTCAATTATCCAAATTAAACTTGGACCTAAAATCCTGATTAGATTAGGGCTAGATAGTCTATTTGAATTAAGTTCGAATTAGATTCAAATTGGACTTAATTTGGACCAAATTTGATTTGGTCAACTAGTGGCTTTGATCACTGAGAATCTCTCTCATATGTGGCCGACCAAGAGAGGATTGGGCCTTGAGTTTTTCCAGCCAAGGGCCTTGGTTTGGGTGGCATAATGATGGGCCAAGAGTTGGTGCCAACTAGGTCTCCTAAAGAGATTAGGAGATCACCTTAAGTCTTCTACTTGGAGTAGGATTTGACTAGTCAAGGTAGTTATCCATGAAATCCTTATTTGATTAGAATTCAATCAGGTCTTAGGCTTCTTCTATATAAAGAAGGGAGACACTTTAAGCAGCAACAACAAGAAATATCCATAGCCCTTGGGCATGAGCAAGGCCAGGTGAGAGAGAGAGAGAGAGAGCCTTAGGGTAGAGCTTTTCTACTTCTTCCTCTTAGCATGTGGGTGGAGGATCTGATCTTGCTACCCCCTCTTCTCCCACCTTCTTGATGTGGCACCTCACATCTCATCCCTCTTCTCTACATTACTGATTGCTTGTCGTTGCAGCATCAAATAAAAATTAAACCCAATTTTACTATTAAATAGGATAGTGTTAAGTCGAGTGTCAGGGATTGAAGGCTGAGTTGCATTTAATTTTAATTAAAAAAATAAAATTTTAAAATAATCTTTAAAATAAAAATTTAAAGTAGTAAATTAAAAAAAATAATTTAAATTTAGTAAATTAGAATAAAAAATAAATAATAAATTAATTATGGATTTAAGAATTAATTAAGAATAAGAAAAGATGTTATCTAGGATTTTAGTTTCATCTTTCAATATTCAAATTTATAATTGATTTATGCAATCTTTCTATTATCAACATGCAGTCTTATGAGATATATGTTTCTTTGATTTGATTCTAACATAACCTATTCTACCGAGTATGGACTATATCTAATACGATCATGACCTTTCTCACAGACATAGACTATTTAGATTATGCAATCGAAGAACATAAACATAATTTTGATTAATTCTTATAATTTATCCTAATCTGAGCTTAGAACATATCTATATGCGATCACGATCTATCTTCTTAGGTCTAAATTATAAAAAATTAAATATTTAAGCATAAATAAGAAAGACATGTAATAGATGAAGAAATTTTATTGTCCAATTAAAAGAAAGATAGGGTTCAAATTATAAACTCTCATGATTGAAAGATTTTCTTATTCTCCTGGATACGAGATCTCTAGCCATATATAGATTTGATCTTGCCAGCTTTCGGCATATTCCAATCTCCTAGATAAATGAAAAAGAAAAGAAAAGAAAGAAAAAAAGAAAGAAGAAAAGAGGAGAGGAGAAGAGAAGGGAGAGAGAGAGAAGGAGAGAGAAGAGAGCTTGGAGGACCCCTACGGGCTGCTACCAGGATCTAGCATGAAGAGGGGTTAAAAGGAAGAGAAAAACTGAACACTGTGAGTCCTTGTCGAATTCTAATCTGAGTTTGGATCGATCTGAAGTTTCCTGGCCGTTCAATCTGTGATCGAATGGCTTGAAAAAACATCAAAAACCCATCGAATTCAGCCTGATCAATGCCAAAAAGGTTCCTGACCGTCTGATCGCCCTATGAGTGGTTTTTTCCCATCGAATCATGCATAAAGAGGCCTGTAAATCTTGATCAAAGCTAGAATTCATCTTGACCATCGGATCTTAGATGGTAGCATGGTGAACCATCGGATGGTGCTTCCCTATAACCGTAGACCGCCATGGACTAGGCTTCATGAAGACCGCAACCAATCGCCGCACCGCCTGCCACCTGAAATTACCAATCTGCCCTCATGAGCCGTATGGTTTTTTTTGTAAACCCCTTAGCAGTCAGGTCCGCCATGCAGCGTGCTTTGATTCGCTGCACCTACTGAGCTAGGCGGTTTACGCTTAGATCTATGGACTGGCCGATCGGTCCACCATGCACCGGCCCGTCTAATGGGTTGATTTGGGCTATTTTTGCATGCATGGGCTTTGGCAGATCGGGCCATAGTCGGCGGTCTGATGCTGGGCCAATTTTTGCTAGACTAGCCAATTCAGCTGATCGATCTATTTTTTTCTTTTTTGTTCTTCCTTCCAAGCTTCATATCTTTTTCGTTTTACCTCTGATTTGAGTAAAATTTATTCTGTTACGACCCATAAATCAAGCTCTTCACATTTATGAACTTCTTTCCAATAAAATATTAATAAAAAATATAAATTTTATAAATAAAAATTAATTAATATATGATTTAAATATTTTTATTTATAAATTTATGATAATTATCACACCCTCCAACTTGAGTTTAACTCACACTCGAGTAAAAAGAAAAAAATTAGAAGTATGTACCGACTCGATAAGATATGAAAATTTTTCAGATCATCCTAAAGTTAGTTGATACCTAATAAGAGATTTAAGAAATACATCATTAAATTATTAATTTAATCCCAAATAATGGATAAGTAAAGAACATAAAATTTTAGAGCTTTTCTTTGATCAATTCTCCATCTTTATTTTCTAAATTCTCTATCTTTAGTATGGACTAGAGTTTTTTTTATTTTTTTTATTATTATTTTTATTTTTTTATGATTAGTGCAATGTTTTAATCTCTTAAGCTTTCTATCTTATCTTTGTAGCGAACTTTGGACCAATAACTTCCAAATCAATTGACTTTAAGATATTAGGTGTAGAATATCCCTTGGGCTTACTGATCCGAGTTAAATAGGTTACATATTAAAACAAGCTGTATAACAAGCTTCTTTACATTGCCTACTTTTTTATGCAAATAATATTGCTTACTTAGATAGTTACTCAATGGGAGACCAATATTTAGAACTTGCTCTTTATTTTTTTTTAAATTTTTTTCGCTCATACCCATATAAAGTAGACTTCTTTATTGAATATAGGCTAGAAGAAGATTTTAGAATCATTCAGATATTTATTCTATTCTAAACCTAATCATTTATTAGGTTTTCTTAATAATTTGATCCTTGGTATATTAAAAGTTTTCTAGATCATTAATCAATCATCAATAAAAATGCTTGAAAAATTTTAAATCGACATAAAATCAGATACATAAAACTAATTATTATCATACTTAAGGATTTAAAAATTTTATTTATCCTCCCTCCCAACTTAATTTTCATTGTCCTCAATGGAGGAAGGAAAATTAGAACATGATAAATGATAAGAAAATGACAAGGAAAGAGTTCACCTGACTTAGTATATTTTTAGCTTGGTCTGAGCTTTATTTGTTCTTTATTCAGCATGGATTTGTAGTTCTCCCTCCAACTTAGTCCTGAAAGGAAAGTAAACTAATAATAAAAAAGAAAAAAGCAAAAGCAAAAGCTAGGTTGCTTCCCAATAAGCGCTAAGTTTAATATCTTCAGTCGGACCTATGGAGTTTTAGGTATTATCAATTTTAGTATATCCTTAAAAGTTTCAAAAAGATAAAGCCAATCAGGAGGTCTTATCATTATGGCAGAAAAATATTCATGGAATACTCTTCGATGATTAAGCATAGTCCTAATCAATAATATTTTCAAAGTAAGCATGTTATACTAGAATCTAAAATTATTATAGTTTTTATGATAATCAGAAAGAAATTATGTTTGATAGGCAAAAATCGAGGATGGTTTAGAAATTTCTTCAACTACAACATGATCTTTCCCACTCTCTTTCTCAGGTATGATATATCTAGGCATCAACTCTTCCTAATCTAAGGTATGGCATTTTTTCCAAATTAATTTTAAGTCTACCTCCATACATCATTTTAATATCAAAGATAAATTTTGGAGGCCATCGTCAAAAGTAGTGCTGAATCAGGAAAATTATTCATAAAATTCATTATCCCTCATGTCAGTAATATCCCATCTGATAGCTTCTTTATGTGCTTGTAGAACATCCATAAGTTGGTCTTCTTGGGTAGGTATCACTAGTAGTGTGTCAGTAAAGGTCATATCAGGAAGTGGTTTTCAATTCTTGATCAGTTGGTGGTTCTAACAAGGGGCTATTGGTGGGCTAGGTAATGGCTCAAGTTTTTCAATCTAAAGTGGGGTGGTTTTAGAGATTGGGTTTATCTATTTGGTCATTAACTTCTGTAT
>QRFJ01003878.1:0-97290 GCA_006176705.1 Cocos nucifera
GATCGCTGAGAAGTTTGATCGGTTGAAGGGATTCGACTAAGACTAGACCATTGGGAAGTTCAAAAGGGGCTTGATCGTTGAGGAGTTCGGTCGGCTGAAGGGATTCAGCTAAGACTCGATCGCTGGGGAGTTCGAAAGAGGCTCGACCACTGAGGAGTTCGGTCGGTTGAAGAAGTTTGTCTAAGACTCAGCCGTTGGAGAGTTCGGAAGGAGCTCGACTGCTGAGGAGTTTGGCTAAGGCTCGTCCACTGAAGCTCTTTCGTGACTATCGGTTGCATTAGGTTGAGCATCAGACTGAACTTTGGCAGGAGCGAGGTTTATCCCTGATGCATGCTAATTTATAGCTATGGCAAGTGCACCAGTCGATCAAGTAATAAAGTGAATGCGTAGGGTATCATCCCTAGAGGATTGAAAAATAAGTACTGAAAAGCTCTTTTCTATGCTTTATTTAGAAGATCGATTTATGAGAATAAGAAATTAAAGAATAAAATAAAAAAATAATTAAAAATTTTAAGAAAATAGAGATAGTGTAATTATTAGGATTTTAAACTCAAGAGCAATGTGTTACTAAGGCAATCGGTTCACCAACTCAATCAATACAATATTCAAGTTTTTAGATTAATTTTATTTCATGTGATGGTGGAGTCTCCTAATTTATTCACTATCCTTTGGTCCAGGCATAGCAAAACTATTCAATATTTATTAATTATCCTTTGGTCCAGGTATAATTTAAATAAATATTAATGCATTAAGTTTTGTGAAACCCTCTAATTAAAATATGCTGCGTCCAAAGCGCACTAAAATTTCCGCATGCATATGAATTCTAATTTGATTCATAATACAAGGTATATAATCAAGAAGCAATAACATAGATGTACTTGGTCCGTAACATCTATATTCATCAGATCAATTAGAAGATGGCCAGTAATCTAAAAGCATTAAGATCAGATTTATATACTTCCTCATGAATAAAATTTAAGATTAAAAATAAATCACACTGAATATTGCATCAAAAGAGTGGCTACACCTTAGCCTTAGTAAAAGAAAATTTAGTTCATGATAACAAGTTCAAAAATAGCAAATAAAATAAAAAGCATAAAGAAATTAGACTGTTTGATTGCTGAAATTGATTGTCCGTTGCTCTTGGTGTGGAGAACTTGGTGAAGAAGAAGATGCTCCTTGATCGATGTCTTGATTGTCGAAAGAAATCAAAAAAATTCTTTTCTTTCTCTCACAAATCTCTCTTCTCTTTCTACCTCTCTCCTCTCTTTTTCTTTTTTTCTTTTTTTTTTATTTCTCTGACTCTCTCCCATCTTTTCTCTCTTTTCTCTTTTTCTCTGACTCTGACTTCTTCTTTTTTTTCTTACGGCAACAGCAGGCTTTATAGGCTAAGAAGATTGATTTTTCCCCAAAATCCTTTAGAAATTAGGTTTAAAACTCTCAAAACAACTCAAATTAGGATTCTGGATGATTTCTGACCGTTGGATGTTGATCAAACGGTCCAAAAATTACTTAAAAACCCTTTAAAATATCCCAGATCAAGTCGGAATTTCATGCCAAGCCGTTGGATCAATTCGTTGGATTGAATTCTGGACCATTCCGATCGTGCACAAAGAAGGCTTTTGATCTTTAGTTTAACGTCGGGATGAATCTCAGCCGTTGGATCTCGACCGGGAGCTGTGGATGCCGTTCATCAGCATGCTTTTTTTTCGACCATCCGATCAAGTCTTCAGTGAAAGGCACCCATTGGATCAAGACAAAATTCCTAAATTGCCCTCTATAGACCATATGCGAGCTCGGTGTTGCATGGACCATCGCATTCTTCAGCCAATCAGAGCGCACTTCTTCATGTGAAATTCCCAAAATGCCCTTAAGTCGGTCCACCATGCGCTACGAAAAATATTGACGTCGGCCTGATGTCAGCGCTGCATCATTGGGTTAGTCTGCTGATGCAGTCGAACCGGGCGGTCTGCTGAGCCAATTTTTTGAATCGATTTGAAGCGAACCGAGTTTTTTTTTTTTGAAATTCAATTTCGGGCTCATTTGAAGTCCGTTTTGCCTGAAATTTATTTCATCTGAACCAGAAAAATAAGATCTTCATATTGGTATCCTTCTTTCCTGCATAAGATTAAAAAAATATTAATTTCTAAGATAATAGATTAATTTATTTTATAATTTAATACTTTTATTAGTATATTTTTACCACTTATCATCTATCAAGCCATAGAATTTTGAAACTCATTCTCTATTTGATTGAGAGAGCTAGCACGATTTCGGACTGAGCTAGCTCGATCTCATCCCAAACTGGCTCGACCGATATTCAAGCCAACCTGATAGTGTGTTAGCCCTCATATCCTGACTGATACATCTCTGGCTGATCTTAGCTTTTAGGAGCCACCACCTTGACTCCTTCATGGTCTTCCAAGACTTGAAACTACCCCTCTTTCTCTTTCAATCTCCACCTTGGTGCTCGAAGACTTGAGACAACTCTATCTTGTCCATCAAATACATCAATTTCATACATATGCGAAAGCTGTCTCGTGGAAGAACTTTTGTCAGTGCATCCACTGTATTCTCCTTAGTGTGGACTTTCACCAGCTCTACCTCACCTTCTTCCACAAGCTCTCTGATCCAGTGGTACCTGATATTGATGTGCTTTGTCCTTTGATGCTAGACAGAGTTTTGAGCAAGTAATTGTGCACTCTGGCTATCATAGTGCACCCTAATGGCCTCATGCATGAGATCCTTCTCCAATGCTAATTCTTTTAGCAATAAAGCATCCTTTGCTGCCTTAATGATACCAATATACTCCACCTCAATGGTGGATAAGGCTGTGATGGATTGTAAGCATAATCTCCATAAAATTGAACCTCTAAATAGGCTAAACACAAAACTTGTCATTGACCGTCGAGTGTCCACGCCTCCACCAAACTCTGCATCTACAAACCCTCTCATCTATCCCAAGCTTCCTTGGATATGTCAGAGAGTTTCTTAGCTCCATTTTGCTATCCATAGCAGATGCCAACTCCAATGGTACCCATAAAGTACCGAAAGATCTACTTCAGTGCTTGCTAGTGCTCCCTATCAGGATGTGCCATTAACCTGCTGACTTGGTTCACTACATGAACGATATCTGAGCTACAACACACCATAGCGTATATTAGGCTTCTCACACCAGAGGCATATGGTACTCTCTCCATCTCCTGAGCCTCCACCTCAGACTGTGGTGACATCATCTTAGAGAGTCTGAAGTGCTCGACAAATGGCAACTCCATCGATTTTGCTCCCTTCATCTTGAACCTCTCCAAGACCTTCCTGATGTAGCCTTCCTATGATAAATGTAGCATCCTCTTTGCTCGATCTCTAAATATTTTCATGCCTAAGATCTTCATTGTAGGCCCCAAATCCTTCATCTCAAACTTCTGAGATAAGGTTGCCTTTAGTTCCTACACAACTTTCTTGCTCTTGCATGTTATAAGCATGTCGTCCATATACAAGAGTAAGAACATCCTAAACTCATCCTCCAAAAATTTAATATACACATAGGAGTCATACTCATACCTGAAATGTCTAATGCTCCTCACATAAGAATCAAATCGCTTGTAACATTACCTCGATGATTGCTTCAGCCCGTACAATGATTTTTGCAGCAAATGGACTTTTCCTTCAGCTCTTGGCTCTTGGAACCCCAGTGGCTGCTCTATGTAGATGGTCTCCTCCAAATGCCCATGGAGGAATGCCATCATTACTTTCATTTGTTCCAGCTCTAAGTGCTGAGCTGCCAAGATACCCAATAGCATCCTGATGGAAGTATGCCTATCGATAGGATAAAATATTTTGCTAAAGTCAATGCCTTTTGATAAGAGCGCAATGTTGTCGTTAAGACACCATGCTTATTAGTTTAATTCTGACTTCTTAAAATGATTAAAATTATGTAGAAAGTAGTGAGTCAGATCGAATCCATAGAGAAGACAGTATTTTAGTTTTGAAATCATTGATTTTTATAAAAAATTAAAAATAAAATTAAAGTTAGAAAATAAAATTTTAAAATTATAATAAAAATAAATAGTAAAAATTAAAATAGCATGAAAATAAATTTTGGTACTAAGATCTACTCCTAGTGTTAGCATCTACTTGCATAAAAATAAAGAGCAATAAATTTAAATTTACAATAAAAATAAAGAGCATGAAATTTAAAGAGTAGAAAAGTAAATTTTGCATTAATTAAAATTTAATAATTTAATTATATAAAATTTGAAAAAAAATTAAAATTAAAATTAAAAATAGCTGATCTTTGATCTTGGATCGACGTTGGCGTTGAGATGGTGTAGAAGTTAGCTCTTTCTCTTAGCACCATCTGCCTCGAAGCCACCATGAATCCCAAGCATGGCTCTAACCTGTACCATCATCTTTCCATGATTGAAGATATTGAACTCTAGAGGCCTGGGGTCCAATTTATAGGTGTTGGAGAGCAGAGACCTTTGCTGCTAGGCAATATGGGACTAAGAAGGAGTTTTGATTAGGAAATATGGAGAAATCCTAAGAAAAATTGGATTAAAACTCTTTCTGAATGAATTCTGTTGAATTTTGTGAATTCTAGCCATCAGATCCTAATCAAATGGTCCTAAAATCATCAAAAATCATGTTTTAAAAGCCTAGATCAAGTCAGATTGAATTCTAGCTATTGGATCGAACTTGATGATAAAATTTTGGCCATCAAATCACGCCGGGTTCCTTGATCACCACCGAGAGCTCTGTCAACCGTTTGATCATCATCAGAAGCATCCAGAGCCATCTGATCATGCATTGGTGAGAGCTGAGAAATCGATTCAAAGAAGAAAATATCCCCTACCATCTGATCTTGATCAAAAACCACTTGAACTGTCGGATCATACCTTTATTGTGCCTATGGACTGCATAGACCGAGCATACCATAGACCGCAACCAATCAATGCTCGTCTTGGCCTATAAAATTACCATATTGCCCCCATAAGCTGCATGAGAATTTTTGTAAACCCTTTAAGGGTCTTGGTCCACCACATGTTATCCTGTGATGGGGCATGTTCTGTTGAGGTGGCGGTCTATGCCTAGATTCATGGATCGGTAGGCTAGCTTCTATGGCTGAGAAGGCTTGGATAGTGCGTCGACTAAGCTGGGACATACTAATCGAGCTTTTTTCGACAGCTTGGCTGGGCACGCCAGCTGAGCCATTTCTAATTTTTTTAATTTTTTATTTTTTTAAAAAATTCATATTGCATCCATTTTAACTCCAATTGGCTTCAAACTTTTTTCATTATGATCAAAAAAATGAGCTCTTTTTATTGATAAATATATTTTTTAAAAATAATAAATAAAATATTTAATTATTAAAAATAAAATAATTAAATTATAAATTAATATTTTTATTGATATTTTTATGATACTTATCACATCCCCTAACTTAAGTTTCACTCGTTCTCGAGTAAAGAAAGAATTTAGTTTTAGATACGTTTTAAGCTTTAGAGATTTGAATTTTATCTATATAATTTTTAAAATGGCCATTGATATTCAGTAGAGCTTAAGTGAGGTATGTCATTGGAGTATTAATACTTATCAATATAAAAATTAAGTAAAAAATATTTAATCTTTCTAAATTTTTTCTAAATTATTTCTATCTTTATCTCTGGATTGTCTAAACTTTCATATGGGCAAGTGTATTGCTACTTCCTCCCTTCATTTATTAATTTTTTTATTCATATTATCCATTTTTTGATGTGAATATCATTGCTTATTTAGACAATAGGATCCGGTTACTTAATGAAAAATCAATATATATATTTTTTTAATGTTATACCACTATTGAATCCCTTAACCCCTTAAGCTTTCTATTTGATCCATATAGCGAGTCTTGGGCCAATGACACTCAAATCAGGTGGCTTTAGGACACTAGGTATAGAATATCCCTCGAACTTACTAGCTCGAATCAAACAGGCTATGAGTTAAGACTAGCTTTACAATGAACTTCTTCATCCTTCCCACCTCTTGATACGAAACTCAATGCTTGCTTAGATAAAGAGATTCGATTACCTAGTAAGAAATACTTGAAAACTATTTTATTTATTTTTTTTAAATGAAAAAATGTATACTTACCCTACAGAAGCACATAAAAAGTAGACTTTTCTTTGATGCTAGTAGAAAAAATCAAAAATGCTCAAAGAAAAATTATTTATGTTCTAGAGTTAACTCTTTATTTGATTTTCTTAAAACTTGGTCCCTCAATATCTTACAAATTTCTAATCTGTGCATCAATTTTCTTTTAAAAATGCTTAGTTTAACTTGATTCTTAAGCATAATCGGATATCTAAATGCAAAATACTAATTTCTTGGAGGACTTTTAAAAAAGAATTTAAAATTTTTTATTATTCTTCCCTCTAACTTAATCGATATTGTCCTCAATAGAGAAGAAAAATAAAGGATGAAATAAGAAAAGAAAAGAATACACCTGAGTCAATGTGTTTTTCAGTCCAACATATGCCTTTGAAAATTTGGCTCTCCCTCCAAATTATTCAACATGTCCTAAAAAAATAAACTAAAAAGATAAACTAGACTTAAGAAAACTAAATATTAGATTGCCTCCAAACAAGCGCTAAGTTTACCATCTTCAGCCAGACACAAGGTAGCTTAACTATTCTATATCAAATATTGGATTGATAAATTTTAATGATTTTGGATTGCCAATCTCAGGAAGATAGTTTATTATCTCTTTATTAATATAATCGGTATTAGTTATGGGAAGATAGTTCATGACCCTATTCTCGGACCCTTATTTATTAAGAATTTCTCCTATTTGTTCTTTAAGAATGTTCATGAATTGAGTTTTTGATTTAGGAGTTAAGTTTAATGCAATGGAAACTGGGAGGGTGTCTAAAGGTGGGTTTAATTCTGGAGGTAAATTAATATATTCTTATTTAAACAACTCCATTGTCTTTTCATTGCATGACCCTTGATTTTTACTGGCTTCTAGGGCTAAAAGGATCAGGACTTTAGGTTTATAGATTTTGGATAAATCATCTGTTCTCTTCTTCTCTTTATCTATCTCACTTATATTAGAACCTGCATCAGTACTGATTTCGAGCTCAGGTTCTTCTATATGGTTAGTCTTATTACTAACCTTCTTTTTTATATTTTTGTTTTGGCTAGCATCAGTACTAGGCTCAGTCACCTGGTTTTGGTATAGGTCTATAAGATTTCTATAACTTTTAAGTTTAGAAATTACTTCGGCATTCTCAAATTAGGGATTTTTAGGTGAAATATTGAATTGATAACTATATTCAGGTGATTGGTGGACAATATGTGGGTTATTTATAAGATTTGCAATCAGTTAGCTCGATAATTGACCTAATTCTCAACTCATGTTAAACTCAGCTAGTTGTCTGATTTATACTTCTAGCCTGGCGATAGATTATTGTTAAGTCAGAATCAATTATTATTGATTTAGAATTAATTATTGTAGTTGATTAAATCTATCATCTGCTATATTGATCTATTTAGGATGTGGGTATGATGGTTGATCATAGTACAATGATTGGATGGACTGATTAGGCTGACCTCTATTATTGGCATAGTTTTGGTATTAGGACCTATTTTGATAATTTTGCATGGTGGAATTTGGGTCTGAGCCTAAGTCTGTTGAGGTATCCATGAAAAATTAGGATGGTTCCTCTACTCTAGATTAGATGAATTTGAAAAAGGATCATTAATTTGCTTGGAGTAGACTTATGTAGCTTGAACTTGGATGAAAAGTGGAGATTGTGCAGCCATAGGACATTCACTTACATGACGGGTTGGGCTAGCACAAATACAACAAATCTCTTGGTAATTAGAGAGTGATGTGAATTGTGCAGGAGTTTGTTGACCTAAGATTTGGAGTTGATCTAATTTCAAGGCAAGAAGGTCCACTTTATTTATTAGATTTAAGTCAGCTTTAGAATTAGATTCTAGATCATAGATTCCTGCCTATTTTTGGCAAAAAGATAATGAAGCATTGTTAATAGAGTTTTCACTCAAGATTTCAAATAAAGCATAGGCTTCATCCTCACTTTTATTCATAAATGCACCTCCATAGGATGCATCTACCATTTGTTTATAATGATCTTCTAAACCCTCATTGAAAGCTTAAATGATTTGCCACTTAGATAGACCATGATGTGGGTATTTTCTAAGAAGTTTCTTAAGTCTCTCCTATGACTCGTGAATTTATTCTCCTGGGAGCTGAGCAAATCCAATGATAGCTAGCCTCATGGGGTTGGTTCGACCTATAGGATAAAATTTCTTAAGAAATTCATGTTATAATTCAGTCCAAGTTTTGATTGGTCTTCCTATTATGCCAAGCCAGTGCTTGACTTTATCTTTTAATGAAAAGAAGAATAAGATTAATCTAAGAGCATCATCAGTTAAATTTTGAATTTTCAACGTAGAGCAGATTTCTAAGAATTCATCCAGATGCGTATAAGGGTCTTCATTAGTGTTCCCATAAAAAGATGGGAGCATTTGGATTATGGTCAACTTGATCTCATAGTGGATAGCATGAATATCAGGTAACTAGATACAAGTTGATGGATTATAGATGAAAGGAATAAAATATTTCTTCATCTGTCTAGGTATTTCTCTAAGACTTTCAGTCATTTGATTATCTGGCTCAATATGGTTCAGTCTTTCAATTTTATGATTGGATTACACTAAATCAGAAAAATAATCTCCTACCGTGTATTTACTAGTGTAACCCTAATGTATGGTTCATAATTTTTTATATATATTTTTTATATTTTTTATTATTTTATTATTTTATAATTTTTTTTTAGTATTTTTAAATTTTTTTATTATTTTATTTATTTATTACTATTTTTTATTTAATTTATTTTATTTTAATTTAATTTAATTTTTTATTATTTTATTTTATTTTTAAGGAAAAAAGGAGAAGAAAGAAAGAAGAGTTCTAAAGAAGAGGTCCTAAGGAGTCCTAGAATTAAGAAGAAAGAGAAGAATTAGGTTTAATGTTTTAGTTAATAATCAAGTTAGGTAATCAATCCTAACTAAGGATTGTCCTAGATTTAGATAGCTCCTAACTATCAAGGTCACCTTCAAGCTCTCTAAATATAAGATCAGCCAATCAACTGGCCAGGTAAGTGTAAGGTCGGTGGGAGTTGAAGGAAAAACACTATTTTCCACCATAGGATTATGTAGATCTGATCAGATCCGAGGAAGATTTTTCTAAAAATTTCTAAATAATCTAATTAGATCTAAGAGTTTTCAAACCTAATCATGATGATCTAATATTAAAAATTAAAAATTAAATTAAATTAGATTTAATTTAAAATACCTGATTGGGTAATCTAATTATCCTGTAATGATCCTATTGATTCCTAAGGTTCTGGAAGGAGCCACGCATGTGCCTAGCCTCTATCAATATCCACTTGGGTAGGATCTGAATGTCTTCTCCTCATTAACTTTTCTCTAAAAATTAAATCTACATCTGATCTGAAGAATCTTCAAAACTATTTTTGAAGGCAGCCCGTCTGTCACACGAACTCCATTGCGTAGATCTTGAAAATTATGCCGAAAACCTTGGACCTTCTTCTGAGATTTGTGCCTAACATTTTAAGCTTGTAGAAGAGAAGAGAAGAGAGGATAGAGGGGGTATGGGATATCAGGGATGGCAGACTTTGGGCATGGAAAATTATTTCTTGCATTGCATGCACTTTAATGTGAGAAAGGCTTTTATGTCCAACGCCTAGTTAGAATCTCTTTTGACCAAAATAACTTATTTATTTTATCATTAGGACTCTAGGACTTCATCTTCATGAAATACCACCAGATCTCATCTATTTGTTTCACCAAAAATGATTCAAAAAAGATATTGGCATGAGTAGATAAGGAAGAGTCCACTGCGCCTAGGACTCTTTCCTTAAGAGTTTGATCCAAATCAAACTCTATCATAACTTAGTCTAGACACCTCTAAAAATCATGAAATTTAGTACAACCAATGCATAACTCATGCTATATCACATATCCAAAAATTAAATCAAAAAGATTTCTAAAGAATTTTCTAAAAGCATCTGATCAGGTGACCCTCAATTCTCTTAAATAGGTCAACTTTTGACCCTAGTCCAATTTAACTATGAATGGATTTAATTTCTTATTAATCTGATGTAACTATTCAGTTGATGAAAAAAAATCAAATAAATTAAATAAATTAATTTAGAATTGGGTAACTATTACCGTTATGATCGAAATAGCGGAAAGTTCTAATGGATTGTTAGATATATGTGCCCTAGAAGCCAGAATTGGCTGACACTTGTAATACACTTCTAGGGGCAAAATTATAATTTTGACTATAATTAATGAAATGGGTTATTTTCTATCACACATGTGTATTTAGTGTCTGTGATACATCCTTTGAGTTAATGGTAATGATAATTCATATTTTCAAGAGTTGAAAATTTAAGACATGAATAATCATTATTAACTCATAAACAGCTCCCGACCATAGGATCATCACGAGGATGGTGATTGATCCGGAAGGTTGGTGTACGATCGCTTCTCTTTAGTAGATGAGTCTTGAGTCTACGGTGTGGAGACACCGGAGCGAGAGTACAGGTACTCGTTAGAGAACGAGGGCACTGAGCGTGACCACCTCGAGTAGTCATTAGGAAGTCTACCTTCTCGTCAATGACTGACTCGATGCTGCAGTAGTGTGTCTGGTTCTTTGACCTGAGATGCATCGGCAGTTCACCTTGAGGGTGTTATAGTTTGACTACACCATTACTCGGTCTCCTAGCCATATGGAACCCTGAGGTGTATGTTGGCTATAGCATGTTCATTGTAGGAACTGGATTGCATCAAGATGGGAATCTATCTACCTCGGTGGTAGAGGAGTAGCCCTATGATGATCATGAGAATCAAGTCCAGAAGCCCATGGCCATGGCAGAGTGAAATAATAGAAAGAGTTTCTATTTAGATTTTCACATTGGACTCGAATCGAATGATTACATCATATGACAGAGACTAGGGTTTGACGAGTTCACCTTAACCCTAATCTGATCGGGGCTCAAGATAGAAGAACTTAATCACACAGGTAGCTGCACCAAGAGGTTCGCATTCAGCTCTGATGGGTTGCCACCATATACTGCTAGGTGTCACTGGTGGATTTTGGGAGCAATTAGAATGATTTAGATGATCGATCATTCTAGCTGTTCGAATCAGAAGAGTTCTGATCCATCGAAAGGAGTTTCGATGATGTCGATGATAGAGATCATGACATATCCCATTACCATACAGAACTGAACCTAACTGGGTCACACAAACAAGGGTTTGAATCTGGTGATCATCAATTGAACTGATCTAGTTCAATTGATCTGAATGAGATTCAATTAGGTTCAAGGAAATCGTGCTAGCACTCGATTGAACCTAACGTTCTTCTTTTACTATCATAAATAAGTTGTCCTGACTGAGCCAAAGGAGTTTGTGCTCAATCAGAGGCCTTCATATGGTCTGACTGGAGGTTGTCCAAGTCAGAATAGGTTGTCTTATTTGTAAGACATTACCTGCCATTTTTGGTCACCTGCCATTTCTTGTTCTTTGACTTTGGTCAAAAGTCTACCTTTGACTGGTCAAACGTTGACCATTGACCCTTTGACTTTTGACCACATGTCATGCACCTATTGGAGAGCTGGTGGGGGCCTGTCCCCCTGCCAGAACCTGGCAAGGAGAAGGGCGCACGCCAAGGGTGGCGTGAGCCCAAGTAGGAGGCGCCTAGGAGTCCTTGTTGGACAAGGACTCCACCTCCCTTTTGGATTCCAATCAGAGTTCTACTAAGAATCCAGTTTGACTGGTCTTAGGCGCCCTCTAAGGAGGAATCCAGGGGTCTCTATTCCAACCAATCAGATTTAGATCTGATTTCACAAAGGGTTGTGATTGGTTGAGAGGAAGAGGAGTTGGATCACAAGAGGTCTATAAATAAGACCCTGCGCCCAACCCTAATTCCAATGCTATTAGATACGCCCCAAGGCTGCCTCTCCCCTCCTTCTCCATGCCATAGTCTCTTCTCCCCTTGCTCTCCACGTCCAAAAGGTGTTTTGGACTTAGTTTGGTGCGATTCAGATCAAGGAAAGGCGATCAAAAGCAAGAAGGCTGCGCTGCTGCAAAAGGACGACTGCAGATCTTCAAAAGAGTTTTGAAGATCCTCCAGATCAGATCCAGATCTGATTTTTGGAGGTGTGATAGAGAAGAAGAGGATCTCCAGATCCAACCCGAGTGGATACCGGTAGAGGCCAGGCGCTTGCGTGGCTAAGATCCAGAACCTTCCGCTGCAATCAGGATCATCTACAGGGTAATAGGATTACCCAAATCAGGTAAATTAAATTTGATTTAATTTATCTTATTTTATTTTATTTATTAAAATAATAAGAATCAGATCTGAAACATATCAAGATCTGATTGAGATCAAGAGAAAATTTTTGAAATATATCTCTTGATCTAATCAGATCTGGACGAACCTGGACCGGGAAATCAGGATTTCCCTTCAACTGGTATCAGAGCCATGGTTCTAAATTGTTTAGATCTGATTTTAATTTTATTTTAATTAGAAAATAAAGTGATTTCAGATGTCACATGAGATGTGATCAGATCTGAAATCAGAAAAATTAAAATTAAATGATTTGGATCTAAGAACATGAAGATATGCATGACTAGTTCTAGAATAGAATAGTTCTATAGAATAGTTTTGCATGTCTTTGATTTAATCTGATTAAATCATATTTTAGATCTTCTTATTTACTATTTTCTGATATTATAAGTGTTATAATAACATCTGATAAATAGCAAATAAAAATTATTTAATTTACTTTAATTTCAATGAGATATGATAGATGAGCATACTAGACGTAATTGTAGATAGTTCTACATAATTGTCTAGAATTAGAATTTTTATTTTGATTAGATCAATTTAAATCTAATTTTTTAGATTATTATCGTGATAATTTTAGATCTGAAAAGATGCATGATTTGATAATGAGATGTATATGGCCAAAAATATGCCTTGATTTAGATTTAAATTTATTTATATGAGATATTATGATATAGATTCTATAACTGTTTGTAGTTTACATGTTCCCTGATTAACGCGTTCCTCTTGGCCTGTCCGATCATAAGAAACGAAGAAGGGTTTGAAGCGCCCTCTCTTCCCATTCGATGGTGGTTCTTATGACGTGTAGGTGGTGCTGGTGTTCGTCCTTAATTCAGGAAATCCAAACTTACTTTCTGCAAAACCCTGATCCTGAAACCTAGATTTATTGTTGCATTATTTGTTTATGAACCCCAACTTAATTAAGATTAAGTTTATGGAAATATTAATTAGGTCTAAAATTTGAGAATTTTTAGATCTAAGCATATTCATATATGGGTTCGGGCTTGGGTAGCTCAATTAGCGTCAAGCGTTGATCAAACCGAATCAAGAGTGGTTAGATGGATCAACACATGCTTAAATTGACCAGCTAATAGGATTAAGTCTGGGTCAAGATCGAGTCACGATCAAGAAGACCTAATTAGGCTCAGAGGTTAGAGTCTGGAATTATACAGGCTAACTCAAATTGGTTCTGACTTCAACGAATTTGGTGTCTAAGGTAAGTTTGGGCACAAACGGACCGGTCTGGTTTTAATGAAAGCTACTTCGACCTGAAATGTGTTCTTGTGCGAGTTAACGGCATATTCCTTCCATCGTCTCACTTTACCCTGCCATATCTTGTTGATCACAGTTGCTGATCTGAGGTGGTCAATAATCCGAGCTGACCCATGCCACTAGGTTAGTCATAATTGTTATGACTAAGCCAAGTCTTAGTTTAAAGAGACTGAATCATATTCTCCTAAGAAAAAGATTAAGTCTGAGGTCTTCCACCATTGTAGACGTTGCGGGCTCCTGTCCTGGGGTTGTTGTCTCGGCTGGGATTACAGTGGCTCATTGCACCGGGAAGACGCAACCATGTTCTATTAGGCATTGGATCGCTATGGGCTGAGGATGAGTTAGGGCTCAATATTCCGGATACGCGTTGAGGACCAGTGTGTAGGTAAGTCTATGCAAATGGTGGGTCTGAATTTAAACTAAGGAGTGGATCAATATTTCGGATCGGTGAGATCAATGAATTAGGGACCAAGTGGGTTCGCACACATGATTTAGAGAATCATTGAAATAAGAGTTGTTCACTCATTGGCTAACCCATCACCAATAACTGTTAGGTTGAGGTGATGAGTCAGTTTGGTGAGACCGCACCACCCACTAGAAATCATCAATCAGCGGAATTTTCGGCATCTTCTACAAAGGGAGTGTAGGGTCCGAGAAATTAGGGGAGCTAATTGTTTAAAAAATAAAATCCCTAAATAAATTGGTCAAGTCAAAATTACAGTATCTAACTGAATCTTTGACTCTCTACAGGAATATGTCTGCGTCAAACCCATTGGCACGTATCCATAGACACACATAGTACTGACTGAGACCCAATTATAAAGATTGGCTCAGGAACTACAAAAATTGTTTTTGGGTTCAGAGAAGTTAGCACATAGTTTTGGACCAGGAACCCCCACCTTTACCAGCTCGTCCATCCCACTGAAAAAGAGGCAATCTCTGAAAAATGGATTTGACGAAGACATAAGCCAGATAACTACATGTTGGGCTCGATGGTCTAAATAGCTCGCACAACATGAAGATATACGGACTGCTCGACCAAATGTGGCTTACACCTGCAGAGATGTTTGGTGAACAGAGTCGCGCAGCCAAATCTCAAGTCACGAAAGTGACTTTTTAAGGCGATAAGATGCGTGAACAGCAGTCAGATCCAAGATCACTGTCTTGGCACAATGTCAAGGGACATGAAGATCTTAAGAAGCTCGGTGTGAATTGGACTTGGACTTGCAGAATGAATTATTTCTGCAATCCTGAACTGATGCAATGGGGCAATTCATCATTGAATTACCACCTGCATAAACTTCAGGAATTCCTTGCCGAGATTGATGAATATGCTGATTACCGCTGAGCTTCTATGAAGTTCTAAAGGCTTTCAGTTCTTTGCTATGCGAACGGACTATCTTCCAAAAGAAAGTCTTATGGAAAGAAAAAGGAATCTGTAAAAAAAGCAAAGGTAGGAAGGATCAAAGAAAAGAAGAAGGCAGAACCGAAGAAGAAGGTCGTGGCCAAAGGAAAGTGTTTTCCATGCAACAGGACGCCATTGGAAGCGAACTGCCCTATTACCTGGCCACCCTAAAGAACACCGAAGGAAGGTCCTCTGGAGTATGCTTCATTATTTGCAGTCTAACGCTTACGGTTTCCTTCTGCAATCCAGTTCGGGCTTGCACTCTGGTTCTAGTGTATCTGTTGCACTTCTATGCAGGTCTTGAGGTAGCAGGAGGCTGAGGGATTGGAGGACATGATCCTACCGTCGGTAATGGAGCAAAGAGTTGCTTGCAGTAGCCTGGAGAACATTACCCTCTGCAATTACCATCTGGTTTAGACTTAGTTTTAAAAGACTGTTATATGTGCCTGCAGTAGCAGGAATTTGATTTCTGTTTTCATGGCTAGCACAAGAAGGTTATGTGATCACCTTCTTTAAGGGACTTTGGAACATTCTTAATGAAAGAAATAAAATTGCAAATGGTTTCCTTATTAATGGTCTTTTATCATTGCATATTGATGTACCTATTTTACTATCGAGCAAAACGTGAATGTCAACGACCTTAAGGGATAGTCCAAACGACAGATATCTATGGCACCTTGAGATGGGTCCTATAAGCAGAAGTTAGGATTAACAAATTGGAGAAAATGGGCTATTGAGTCCATTGACTTTTGAGTATATCCAATTGTGAATCTTGTCTTCAAGGCAAAAAATGACTAAACTCCCTTTTGTTGGACATGGGGAGAGGGCCACAGATTCTCCTTGCCCTAGTACCATACTGATTGTGTGGCCCATTCGATGTGCCGGCTAGACGGCAATTTGCCTACTTTCATTACCTTTACGATGATCTGCTAGGTAATGGGTATGTGTATCTTATTGAGACATAAGTCTGAAGGCCTTTGAAAAGTTCAAAGAATTCAGACATGAAGTAGAAAAACAAACTGGAAAAACCATTTAAGGTTCTTCGATCAGACGGGAGGTGAATACTTAGCCGGAATTCCTAGACTATCTTAAGGAAATGGCAAGTCTCTCAATGGACTCCACCAGACACCTCAACTACGGGATTTCAGAATGGAGAACAGGACTCTATTGGATTATGGTTCGATCCATGATGAGCTTCACAAGACCTCCCAATTTTCTTTGGGGAATTCATTATTAAACTTTACAATCTATTTACTGAATTAGGGTTCCCTCTAAAAACCGTTTCTAACCACACCTCTGATGATATGGCACACTGGTACCATCATTCGAATCTAAGCGCTCATCCAGACAATTTTTCTTAGGGTTTGACTGTGTTCGGCCTTATAGTCCTCACGAATAAGGACACACGCCGCTCTCAGAAATATTAAAGCTCCTATACAGAGTAGATATTATGGTACATACCACTGAGAGAAAATTTTTGTATAGTTCAATCCCTTCACTTTATGGAGTATCCCTACTTTGCCGATTCACCTAGTGCTCATTCTAAAAACGTATTCATTGAAGGATCTATCTTCTCTCCATTCCCATCTCATATGACTCATTATATGGTATTAGTGTGTAGTCGTACTCTCGCTTGTTTACTCTTGCACTAACACTTTTTTATGATCACCGAATTAGTGGGCATTGTGAAGAAAGCACCCAATTCTCATGAGGCTATGTATCTGTAGCCAGATATCACATGATGCACGAGAGTACCGTAGACTTACTTACCCATACAAGTGGGAACCATATTACTACAGGTCTTCGCCAATCTTAATGCAGAATAGCACTCACCCTGCCCCATACCATCCCTCTGATGATAGATCGAAATGAGAGTCTTTTCCTACTTCCCCCTCCTTTGCAAATGGCATCACTTTCGTATTACTATATTTCATGCGTAGTGATGGGTATAGATCGGATCCAATTATGGTGTTTAGTGCAATATGTAAGTAGTCGGTAGCTCATGGTAGAGAGTGATCTCAAAACACCTCTATACAACGAAGTGGCGCAGCATATAGATATCGTACTCGAGAGATCGGCTTGAATCGCTACCATATAGATAGGTCATTAGATCGCATTTATGCGATGGCATATATCTCCGAATACCGAGATCTCATTGGTAAGATCACCAAGAAGGGCCTATCTCCGTCACTAACTTGGTGTGCAAACATGTACTCTCTTTTCAAGAGACCTGAAGATGTTCTTGGTTGCAGGACTTGGGCATTGCTCTGGGCCATCATCTCAATGGCTTGAAGATTACGTGTGTGGCAACACAAAGGTACCTATTTACGTCCATTAACCTATAAATGTTTTGCATCTGAAACTCTCAAGAGAATAGCCTTTTCACTCAGTAGTAGCTATGCTTAATCTAAGCCATCGCATTCCAGTCTACTTCGACTTGCCTCAGGGATAAACATGCGCTTACCACCGTGATTTTCGATTCTGGATAGGAAATTATGGCGAGATGAGACGTGAGCAATAGGTCATTTCTTACATTATGCGATTATACTTGAGGTAAGGCACATCTTCGGAAACAAAGCGCTCAGTCCTTTATGTTACTCCCAGTATGTCGAATATACCTAGATCCTCGTACGAAGGCTTTCCGTATAGCTGCAAAATGCGTTCTCTTACATCAATATCGGGCACATAAAATTACAGAGAGCATACTAGCGAGTTGGAACACTCGTTTCAATGATGTGATAAACACGTTTCGTCTTCATTCTAAAATCTGGAATGCACTGAGGACTATGTTGGCTTTATTGCAGTTCCACAGGAGTCAGGTTGAGCGCCTTTCTCGTTTTGCTTCACTCTTCTTTGTACTGTGGGATTGACACCTATTGTACCTCACTTATTTGTGAGGTTACTCTATATGTCACCAGATATTGTCATCATGTCAAATGTGAGTCTGTCTCAAAGGAATTACTCTCGAACGTTATAAGGCACCCCTAGGTCAAGCATTCGGTCTCCTGTGCCTATTCTACTGAAATTAAGTCTATCATGGGAATATGAGCGGACTAGTGTTGCTACGAAACATTCACTAGCATGCATACATAGAGGACATTATCTACAAAGAGAGGTGGCCTTAGTATGACAACCTACTCCTATAGAGGTGGTTCCCTCATTTTAAGATTACCCCTTCAGATTCTAGTGATATTCATCTTCTTCCTCACATTCAAAAGAGTGGTGCTTATTAACTTAGCCAAACAGCGGACTCTGAGACTATTTCTAGGAACGCCAAAGTGAGACAAATAAGAAAAAAGTATATACCAGTGTATGCTTCATGCAATTATGCAGCAGCCTCATGATAATGCAGCATGCTGTAGCTATACTTTGAACGACAGTGATGATCGTTAGGCCCTATGCGTGTGAGTGCTCTCAACAATTGCAGATATCAGTCCAAATCCAGGTGAAGAACACTGAGACTTTCTATGAAATGTATCCCTCTAAAGTAGCTCTTGAGAAGACATATGGTACTTTGAGGATGTTGGTCTTTGGTCAATGGAGAACTCCAATGTTCAGAGGATTAGCACATTGATCGGGATTCTTCCATATTGTTCCGCATTACTCAGCACTGATACGCAAAATGCGACATCTGCGAAAGTTTGTTTGTGTTGCATTATGTGGAAGCTGCTCACAGTTTGAAGAGTTCTCTTTTCAGAGCCAGAATACATCTCTTACTATGATAGCTAAATTCGGATCCATGGAGACAGTTTATATATTAGCCTGCATCAGAGGCTAGCAAAGGGTGAAGTGTCGTTTCTGTGCAGCTCAAATAAGAAGTTCTTGCTTACAGATATTGATGGAGTTAATCTGTCCATCAGATGCCACTTTACCGTGCTTTATACTGCGAGCTACACATACAATGGCGACCTAGCACTTGCTAATAGGAGCCGATGGGCTCTACAGAAGTCTCACGCAGCAACTTTTGAAGCGATGACCGATATTCATCTCATCCGCATGTATTTACCTGTAGAAAGCGTTTATGTCGAGGCTCAACTGAAGTCAATCTCATGCAGATAATGTGGCAGCCATCCACCGCACTTACAAAGCCGTTGCCAGACAGGCGACTAGGCGAAGTGACCCACTCCTGTATTATTTCTTTGATCGAGAAGATGGACATACACTAGACATATGCTCTAGCCATATTCCGTCTGTTAGATAGGTCATCGTAGAGTAGAGATTGTAGTAGATTATATGTACCCTAGAAAGAGCAGATTATTGTGCTGACCTTGTACACCTACACTTCTAGGCGTGCACTACACAAGTTATTAATGGGCATACAGGTATCTCCCACAATCTATATGCTGATAATAGATAAAATGCAGTCGTATATATTATTCTATCATCACCATCGCTGTATTCTAGCTGTCTGTGATACCATCCTCTTTGAGCTTAAGTTGGTATATGATTAATTCATATTTCAAGAGGTTGTTAAAGCTATTCTAGACATCGAAATAATCATATTAACCTCAAGCTAATCTAGCCTGCTTCCTATAAGCCACATAAAGGGATCATCACGATAGGATGGCGTCGATTTAAGATCCGAAAGGTTCGTTGTACTGATTTCGGCCTTCTTCTTTACTGTCTCTACGAGGATGCAGTCTTGAGATTCTATATGTGTCGAGACTCCTTTGAACTAGGCGAAAGTCATTCAGGTTGTATCTCGTTAGAGATAAGAGCCCATGAGGGCACTGAGCTAACGCAGTCCATCGTACGTCAGTCATTAAGGGTAGTCTAACTCCTGATCCACTCGTCTACACGGAATAGCTGACTCGATAGGTAATGCTCGATAATGATAGTGTGTCTCGAGTCTTCTTCTTTGCATCCATGTGAGATCTGTTAGTCATCCGCCTAGTTTGCACCTCCTTTCGAGACTATCATTTACCCACTGAGCCGTGTCTTATGTTCTTGGAGCTACTACAAAATATAACTTCGTATCTCTGTACTGCCCAAGATCTATTGCGTACCTCTCTTGATGCGTGACCACTTCAAATGCTTGTTGCCTTGGTATAGACAATGTTCATATGTAGGAACTGGATTGCTTTCCAGATGGAATTCTATTACACTAGGTGGCTACGACTAGCGACGTAGCCGCCTGAGTCTATATAGATCATGAGAAGTATATCAGCCAGAAAATTCCTCTATGGGCCTACTCGTGCTTTAGAGTGAAGATGATAAGGTAGAAAAAAAGAGTTTCTCTATTCTGTAGTATTTTACATTGTCTCAATCAGAATCATCAAGAGTTATTATGTACCGGAGATCTTAGCGGATTGACAGAGTTCACTATAACCTCCTTAATCTGGATCGTGCAAGGGGTCGAAGATAGGATATTTAAGATTAGATACTTTAATCCAATGTAGGTAGCATTTTTGCACTATCATATGGAAGGTCTTCACACATTCCAGTGACTCTCTATGGGATTGACCTACGCTATTTTCAGATTACTTGCTAGGATTGCTTTACACTTTAGTGTATTTTATATTGGGAGCAATATAGAATAGATATTAGTAATGATCGAATACATTCTAGACGTGTAATCGTGTAATACATGTAAAGAGTGCTGAATTTACACCATCGCTCGAAGGAGGTTAGAATTTTCCGTAATTCGCATGTAGTCTATGAATACGATCATGGACATATTTGCAGCCCGGTTACAGTTCATATCAGCCTCGTGAACTCTTTAACTGGCTCACAGCAAACTAAGGGCTCTCTGAGCATCTGGCGCGTTGATCATCAATTGGAATACTGACTGCTAGTTCAATGATTACTGAATGAGAGTTGTTCATACTATTGTTCAAGGAATATCGTCTGCTAGAACTTTCGATGAACCTAACGTCTTCTCTATTTACCATCATCACATAAATAAAGTTATGTCGATGAACTGAGCCAAAGGACTGTTTGAGCTCAATCTCAGAGCCTAAGGATCCTATATGTCTCGACTGAGAGTCTTTGTCAAGTGCACGAGATAGACGTCTGTTGTCTACTTGTGTAAGACATTACCTGCCATTTTTGGTCACCTGCCATTTCTTGTTCTTTGACTTTGTCAAGCTAGCTCATTCCTTTGACTTGTTCAAATTCGATTGCACCATTGACCTTTGACTTTGATCACATGTCATGCACTATTGAGAGCGGTGGGGGCCTGTTCCCCTCCCCAGAACCTGGCAAGGAGAAGGCGCACGCCAGAGGTGGTGTAGAGCCCAGAGTTAGAAGTGCCTAGGAGTCCTTGTTGGACAAGGACTCCATCTCCCTTTTTGTTTTCCAATCAGAGTGTCTACTAAGAATCTAGTTTGACTGGTCTTAGGCACCCTCATAGAGGGAATCCAGGGGTCTCTATTCCCCATCAGATTTAGATACTGATTTCACCAAGAGGTTGTGATTGGTTGAAGGGAGAGGAGTTGGATCACAAGGGGTCTATAAATTAAGGACCGCATAGGACACCCAAGCACCCTAATTGCTAATGCACATTCAATGGAAACCCCATGCCCCACAGGCTGCCTAACTCCGCCTTCACATTCTCCTGCATAGTCTCTCTCCCTTGTTGCTCTCATGTCCAAAAGAGTTTTGGACTGGTTATAGTGTCGATTCAGTCAAAGGAAAGGTGATCAAAAAGCAAGAAAGCGGCTTGCGCTGCGGCAAAAGAACAGACATGCAGATCTTCAAAAGAGTTTTGAAGATCCTCCAGATCAGATCCAGATCTGATTTTGGAGGTGTGATAGAGAAGAAGAGGATCCCAGATCCAACCCGAGTGGATACCGGTAGAGGCCAGGCGCTTGCGTGCTAAGATCCAGAACCTTCCGCTGCAATCAGGATCATCTACAGGGTAATAGGATTACCCAAATCAGGTAAATTAAATTTAATTTAATTTATCTTATTTTATTTTATTTATTAAAATAATAAGAATCAGATCTGAAACATATCAAGATCTGATTGAGATCAAGAAAAAAATTTTGAAATATATCTCTTGATCTAATCAGATCTGAACGAACCTGGACCGAAAAATCAGGATTTTCCTTCACTTAGAGGAGCAAGATTATACTTTTAATAGCCAGGCTAGGAGTGGATGTTTGAAAATTTCCAAGAAAGCTTTGGTGGTGATGAGAGGTAGAAGACTGAGCAATAATCTTTACAGAATAGAAGGCTCAGTGGTAAATGATAGTGCAGAGGTGCAAGCAACGACATCAGAGAAGTAGATTTTATATCGACTTTGGCACTATCGGATGGGTCATATGAGTGACCGTGGGCTTATAGAACTAAGCAGAAGAGGTATGATCCAAGCCCTGAGGAAGGAGGACATAGATCTTTATGAGCCATGTATCTTTGGCAAACAGCATAGGCTGAAGTTTGTCAGAAGTACCAAGCGTAGCGAGGGAGTGATGGATTTAGTGCACTTAGATGTGTGGGGACCAGCTCCTGTATCAGCTAGAGGTGGGGCAAAATACTTAGTTACTTTCATTGATGATTTCTCAAGGAAAGTGTGGGTTTATCTGATCAAAGAAAAATCAGAGGTGTATGCCTGGTTCAAAGTCTGGAGAGCTGAAGGAGAGAAGGAGTCAGAAAGATAGGTAAAGTATCTGAGGTCGAATAATGGTGGAGAGTATACTAGCCTGGAGTTCAAAAGATATTGTGAGGAAAATGGCATCAAATGCCATTACATAGTGAGGATGACTCCCTAGTAGAATGGTGTCGCGGAGAGAATGAATCGAACACTGACTGAGAAGGCATGGAGTTTGAGGCTGCAGACATCACTTCCAAAGTCCTTTTGGGGTGATGCTCTAATTTTTTCTTATTTTCTTGTGAATAGGTCCCCTCATTATAAGCTGAATGGAGGCATTCCAAAAGAGGTCTAGAGTGAAAAGAAGGTGTAGCTTGGCCATCTGAAAGTCTTTGATTGCACAGCCTATGCACATGTAGAGGCAACCGAGAGGAGCAAATTGGATCCAAAATCTCAAAAGATGACATTCATAGGGTATCCACAAGGAGTCAAGAGGTACCTACTCTGGGACTCTCAGGCACAGAAGTCAGTGATCAGTAGAGACGTTATCTTTGATGAGAAGAGCATCTTAAGGAGGTCTAGGATAGATGGAACTGAGGAAACAAAGGTGAATTGCGATGGCCAGTTAGAGAATGATGGCATGCAAGTTCCATCCATTTACAGGAGTGTTTCTGTTGAGATGGAGCTGGCTAGAAAAGTATTATCTTAGATTGAAAATCAGCATGGAGGGTTGGTAGTTCAGATTGATGTGCAGGAGCAGCCACAGACATCAGGTAGAGATGTGCCAGTGGGAGTGGCTTTGCACAATCCCTAGCATACTATTAGGAGATCAGTCAGATGTGGCATTGATGAGGTTATCTCCTATGCACTCATCACTACTAATGGAGATCCAGAGAATTATGTAGAGGCCATGAAGAGTGAGGATCATAATTCATAGATGCAGGCCATGATAGAGGAGATGGAATCACTTGAGAAGAATCAGACATGACAGTTGGTAGATCTTCCAGAGGGTGCTCTACCTATTGGCTCAAAGTAGGAGTTCACAAAGAAAGAAGCACCTTCAGAACAAGGTGGAGTCAGATTCAAAGTAAGGCTGGTAGCAAAGGGATACTCATAAAGTGAAGGGATTGACTATACAAAAATTTTCTCTCATGTGGTATGTCATATATCTATTTGAGTTTTGCTGTCACTGGTGGCACAGCATAAGATGGAATTGGAACAGATGGATGTGAAGACGGTCTTCATTCATTGGACTTTGGAGGAAAGAATCTACATGAAGCAGCCAGATGGTTTCATGAAGATGGGATAGGAAGAAAATATGTGTTTACTTAGGATGTCTTTGTATGGATTGAAACAATCCCCTCGTCAGTGGTATCGAAGGTTTGATAGCTTTGTCTTAAGCCTAGGTTTCAATAGATGTGAACATGACTGTTGTGTTTACGTCAAGAATGTAGATGAGGAGGATGCCCTATACCTATTATTGTATGTAGATGATATGCTCATAGCCAGCAGAAGCATGGATGTTGTGAAAAGATTGAAAAGAGCATTATCATCTGAATTTGAGATGAAAGATTTAGGTCTAGCTGAGAAAATCCTTAGAATGGAGATTTGCAGAGATAGGTGCAAAGGAGTGCTCCATTTGTCATAAGAAAAGTATGTCCAAAAGATTTCGGAGGGATTTGGGATGGAGAAGGTCAAACTTGTAGAGATGCCATTATCGAGCCATATATCTCTCTCCAAGTTATAGTGCCCCCAGTCAGAAGAGGAGAGAGAGTACATGGAATGAGTTCCTTAGGCGGTATGATGTACATTATGGTGTGTTATAGATTAGATATTGCACATGCTATAAGCATGATTAGTAGATACATGGATAACCCTGGGAATGAACACTGGAAAGCATTGAAATGGATATTGAGATATCTGCATGGAACAAGGGATTATGGTTTGGTGTTTGGTGGGCAGCTAGAAGGATTTGGAGAACAATCTATGAAGATGTGTGAAGGTTTAGGTCCTTTAAAAGGGTTTATTGATGCAAATTATGCTGGTGATCTTGATACAAGGAGGTCTACTACTGGATACCTCTTCTGCGCATATGGTGGACTGGTGTCTTGGAGATCAATCCTTCAGCCAATCACAGCCTTGTCTACCATAAAGATCGAGTACATTGGGATAACGAAGGCTACAAAGGAAGCCCTTTGGCTTAGGAGGCTGATTGATGAGTTGGGGGTGGAGTAGAGTAAGGTTACACTATTCACTGATAGTCAGAGTGCTCTGTTGTTGGCATAGAACCCAGTCTATCATGCACGCACAAAGCATATAGATGTGAGGTACCACAGGATTAGAGAGCTAGTGGAAGAAGATGAAGTGGAATTGATGAAGGTCCATACTAAGGAGAATCAGTCTGATGCACTCATGAAGGTACTCCCCAAAGATAGCTTTCAAAGATGTGTGGCACGGATAGATCTATTAAGATGAGATGAGTTCACAAGAACTTGAAAGCACCAAGGTGGAGAATGTGAGCTTAGAAGTGGCACTCCCAAGTCTTGGAAATATGAGAAGATAGGTCATGGGAAGACGAGAGCGAGCCGAAAGAAGAATCAGTCTCAATAGTAATCTGTTGGAAACTGGGTTAGCTGGATCTTAGAGGAAAATCAAGACAGAGAGCAACATTTTCGGACTATTAGCATGGTACACAACTGGGTCGGCTCAGTCTGGGACTGAGCCGACCCAGTCGTAGGTTAGCCGGCTCAGTCTAAAACTAGGCCAACTCAGTTTTTGTGGATTATTATTTTGTGTACGTGGGTTGTTTGGATTTGGAGAGTTTTTCTATGAGCTTGGGCTTGACCCATTGTAAAGTAGATATACTGAAAATAGGTCATGGTTGTAAGTGTACTGAAATGTGCTGAATAAAAGCTCTTTTCTCCTGAAAATCTCTTCTTCTCTTCTTCTCTATTCCTTGATTTATTTGATCATGCTTCCGCAGAGATCTCTAAGAAGTACTTTCTTGTTGCTTGGCTAATCATCAGCATCCACGCCGATCCATGTGGGAAGAGTGTATATTCCCAACACATAGGGCTCCTCCTCATTCTTGATGAATCTAAATGATTTGATCACATCATTAAAATGAGCATTCCAGCTCTGAGATACTTGCTTAAGTCCAAATATGGATCTTTGCAGCTTGTAGACCTTGTGATCAGTATCACCAGATGTGAAACCCAGCGGTTGTTCCATTTAGATATCTTCCTCAAGATATCCATTTCAGAATGTCATTTTCATGTCCATTTGCCATATTTTATAATCGAAATAGGTTGCAACAGCAAGCAATATGTGGATGGATTTGAGCTTGGCTACTAGCAAAAGAGTATCGTGATAGTCAATGCCTTCGTGCTGACTATACCCTTTTGCTACGAGCCTTGCTTTTAATGTCTCTTTATTTCCATCAGCACCTATCTTTTTCTTGAAGATCCATTTACACCCAATAAGTACTATACTTTCAGGTGGATCTACCAAGGTTCAGACTTGGTTCGAGCACATTGGGTCAATCTTTAACTCATTGCCTCTAACCATTTCTCTAAGTCAATATCTAATATTGTCTCATCATAAGTTTTGGGATGATCACCATGAATCCCTTTTCTTGTGAGGAACATTTTTACTACGTTCTTGAAATAGTACCTATGTACCTTTCAAGGGGACGAAAAATTCTTTCTGATCTATGAGGTGGATGAGGTAGTGATTGGACTGGCTCAATCTGATTGGGTTCCATAGGTATCTTGTCTCGTGGCTCTTGGGAGACTTTCTCCTTAAGCCTAATCTATCTTTCGATGCCATCATCTTGAATAAACTATTTTTCAAGAAAGATGGCATGTCGACTCACAATCACATTGTGATCTTTCGAAAGATAGAAAAATATCCTATTAACTCTTTAGGATATCCAATAAATTGAGCTCTAAAGGACCTAGACTCTAACTTGTCTGCTTGTTGTCTCTTGATATGGACAGGATAATCCTAAATTCTGAGATGACTTAGACTCAATTTTTTACCATGCCATATCTCATACGGTGTAGTAGGAACAGTTTTAGATAGAACCCTATTCAATAGATATATAGCAGTCAACAGACAATGTCCCCAAAGAAACTCAGGAAGGTCCGTGAAGCTCATCATGGATCGAACCATATCTAATAGGGTTTGATTTCTCCATTCTAAAATCCTATTGAGTTGAGGCATTCTAGGTGGAGTCCATTGTGAGACTATGTCATTATCCTTAAGATAGTCTAAAAATTTTCGACTAAGGTATTCGTCTCCTCAATCTGATCAAAGAATCTTAATGGATTTTTTTGTTTGTTTTTTTCTACTTCAAGTCTGAATTCCTTAAACTTTTCAAAAGCTTTAGACTTGTATCGCATCAAATACACATACCCATACTGAGATAAATCATCGATAAAGGTGATGAAGCATATGTAATTGACTCTGGCTGGTACATCAAATGGGCCACATACATCAGTTTGTACTAGGGCAAGTAGGTCTGTGACCCTTTCCCCATGTCACACAAAAGAAAGCTTGATCATTTTTCCATGAAGGCACGATTTATAAATCGGATACGACTCAAAAGTCAACGGACTCAATAGCCCGAATTTCTCCAATTTGTTAATCTTATCTTCATCTCTGTGACCTAGCCTAAGGTGCCAAAGATACCTATTGTTTAGACTATCCATAGGTCGCTTTGATCCTATGACATTCATGTTTTGCTCGATAATAAAAATAGAAACATCAATATGTAACTGATAGAGACCATTTATAAGAAAACCACTTGCAATTTTATTTCTTTCATAAAGAATATTATAATGATCCTTAAGAAAACTAATTACATAGCCTTTCTATGCTAAACATGAAATAGAAATCAAATTTCTGCTTACTACAGGCATGTAAAAATAGTCCCTAAGTACTAAGTCTAATCCTGATGGTACTCGTAGAGGACAAGTTCCTACGACCATAGCAGCAACTCTTGCTTCATTTTCGATGCATAGGATCATTTCACCATCCCTCAGCCTCCTGCTATCTTCAAGACCCTGCATAGAAGTGCACAAGTGAGCACTAGAACTAGAGTCAAGCATCCAACTGGATGTAGAAGAAATCGTAAGATTAGATTCTATAATGAGCATACCTCCAGAAGGACCTGTCTCCTTTTTGTTCTTCAGGCTGGCTAGGTAAAGAGGGCAGTTCTGCTTCCAATGGCCGTCGGTGTTATAACGAAAATATTTTTCTTTGTTAGCAGCCTTTTTCTTCAGTTCTACCTTCTTCTTCTTCCCACCATTCATCTTCTGCTTCTTCACAGACTTCTTCTTTCCAAAAGACTTTCTCTTGGAGGAAGTCTGCTCCACAGCAAGTATTGAGCCTTTAGAACTTTTCATTGAAAGCTCAGCAATAACCAGCATCTTCATAAGCTCAACCAAGGTATTTTGAAGTTTATGCATATGGTAGTTCATGATAAACTATCCATACGCATCAGTCAAGAACCACAGAATTATGTCAGTCTGTAGATCTTGATCTAACTTGACACCAAGTTTCTCAAGCTTTTCTAAGTCCTTGATCATCATCAGACAATGATCTTGGATTGACTGTCCATCATGCATTTGAGTCTTAAAAAGTCTTTTAGTGACTTGATATTTGGCTGCATGACTCTGTTCACCAAACAACTTTTGCAGATGAGCCAACATTTGGTGGCTAGTCTTAATATCTTCATATTGGCGCTAGAGCTCATCAGACACCAACATGTAATACCTGGTTCTATTATCTTCATCTATCCATTTCTTGAGCAATGCTTTCTAATCAGCGGATGGATGGACTGGTAAGGTGGAAGAATTCTGTTCCAACATATGAGTCAACCTTTTGGAATCCAAAATAATTTTGAAGTTCCAAAGCCAATTCTTGTAGTTGGGTTCGATCAGTTAATGGGTGTCCAGGATACGGACTAGTGGGTTGGACGTAGATATTTTTCTATAGAGAGTCAAAGTTTTTAGTTAGATTTTGTAATTAGACTTAAATAATTTATTTAAAAATTTTATTTTTAAATAAATTAGACTCTCACTATTTACTTCGATTCCTACACTCCTTTAGCAGAGATGCAAAAATCTCTATGATTATAGATTTCTAGTGAATGGTGCGGTTCTACCAACTGAGTCACCACCTTACCTAATAGTTTTTTATGATGGGTCAACCGATGAGTGAACAACTTTTGTCCATTGATTCTCTAATCATGGTGCACCCTAACTTGGTCTCTAATTCATGAATCTCATCATGTTTGGAATATTGATCCACTTCTTAGTTAAGTCAGACCTACTATTTGCATAGATTAGATTTTTGATTGGATCCCTTGTTAGATTTGTGTGCCCTAGAAGCTAGAATTGGCCGACACTTGTAAAAAACTTCTAGAGGCAAAATTATAATTTTGACTATGAATAAAAAAATGGGTTATTTTTCTATCACAAATGTGTATTTAGTGTCTGTGATACATTCCTTGAGTTAATAGTAATGATAATTCATATTTTCAAAAGTTGAAAATTTAAGACATGAATTTTCGTTATTAACTCATAAAATACTCCCAACCGTAGGATCATCATGAGGATGGTGATTGATCTAGAAAGTTGGTGTACAATTGCTTCTTTATAGTAGATGAGTCTTGAGTCTACAGTGTAGAGACACTAGAGCGAGAGTATAGGTACTAGTTAGAGAATGAGGGCACTGAGCATGACCACCTTGAGCAGTCATAAGGAAGTCTACCTTCTCGTCGATGACTGATTCGAAGTTATAGTGGTGTGTCTGGTTCTTTAACTTGAGGTGCATCAGCAGTTCACCTTGAGGGTGTTATAGTTTGACTACACCATGACTCGATCTCCTAGCCATTTGGAATCCTAAGGTATATGTTGCCTATAGCATGTTCATTGTAGGAATTGGATTGCACCAAGAGAAAATCTATCTACCATGGTGGATGAGGAGCAGTCCTATGATAATCATGAGAATCAAGTCCATAAGTCCATGGCCATGGTAGAGTGAAATAATAGAAAGAGTTTCTATTAAGTTTTTCACATCGAACTTGAATCGAATGGTTAAATCATATGACAGAAATTAGGGTCTGACGAGTTCACCTTAACCCTAATATGATCGAAACTCAAGATAGAAGAACTTAATCACACAGGTAGCTGCACCAAGAGATTTGTTTTTAGTTTTGATGGATTGCCACCATATACTGCTAGGTATCACTTGTGGACTTTAGGAGCAATTAGAATGATTTAGATGATCAATCATTCTAGTTGTCTGAATTAGAAGAGTTCTAATCCATTGGAAGGTGTTTTGATGATGATGATGATAGAGATCATTGCATATCCCATTACCATATCAAACTGAACCTAACTAGATCATACAAATAAGAAACTGGATCTAGATATCATCAATTAGATTAATCTAGTTCAATTGATTTGAATTAGATTCAATTAGGTTCAAGAAAATCATGCTAACACACGATTGAGCCTAATGTTCTCCTTCTACTATCATTAAAAGTTATCTCAACTGAGCCAAATATGTTTGTGCTCACTTAGGTACCTTTACTTGATCTGACTGCAGTTTGTCCAAGTCAAAATAGGGTTGTCTTATTTTATGAGATAAATTGAAGACAACACCTGCTAATTTTCGTCACCTGCTAATTCTTGTCTTTTGACTTTGGTCAAACATTGACCTTTGACACTTAGACATCTTCCCGTGTATCATGCACCCATAGGAGAGTAGATAGGAGCTTGTCCCCTTGCTAGAAATTGGAAAGGAGGGGGTGCACGCCAAGGGAGGCATGCATCCATGGATAGGGACGCCTGGAGTCCCATACGGATGGGACTCCAGGTTGCTTCTTGGAATCAACTTAGGTAGGCACCTAAGACTCAGCTTTAACAAGTCTTGGCACCACCTAAGGATGATTTAAGGGGGTTCTCATCTGATTGGATTGGGTAATATCATCCCATCAATCAGATTTAGATCTGATTGCATGAAGCGATATGATTGGTTGGGATGATGTGGCACTACATGGGACAGTTGGGTCTATATAAATCCTATCTGCACCTAGCTTTTAAGAAGTTCTCTCTTAGCCGTCACCCCAAGGCTGCCCCTCTCCCTCCTCCACACCATCTTCTGGTCCTCTCTCTCCTCTCCATGCCTAAGAAGATTTGGGCTCCAGTTTGATGCAATCCAGGCAAGAGAAAGGTAACGAGAAAGGAAGAAGGCAACACTGCTGCACGAGACGATTCCAGATCTTCAAATGGAGTTTTGAAAATTTTCCAAATCAGATCTAAATTTGATATTTAGAGAGGTGATAAAGAAGGTGAAGATCTCCAGATTCAGCTTAAGTGGATATCGGTAGAGGCCAAGTGCTTACGTGGCTAGATCTAGAACCTTAGGTAATTAGCAGGATCATCAAAGGATAATCTGATTACCCAACATCAAGATACAAATTAAATCAAATTTAATTTAATTTAATTTAATTTTTATTTATTAGATCTATGAAATTAGATCTAAAACATCTCAAATTTGATTTGGATTTATAAGAAAAATTTTTGAAATATCTCTCTTGATCCAATCAGATTTGAACAAACCTAATCCAAGAAATCAGAATTTTCCCTTCAACTGTTATCAGAGCCAGATTCTAAAAATTATTTAGATCTGATTAAAATTTATTTTTGATCTAATAAATAGGAGATTTTAGATGTCACTTGAGATGTTATTAGATCGAAAATCAAAAAAATTAAAATTAAATAATTTAGATCTAAGTTTTAAAACATGCATGACTAGTTAAATAGAACTGTTCTATACATAGTCTTGCATTATCATAATTTAATTTGATTAAGTTATAATTTTAGATATATTTATTTACTATTTTCTGATATTATAATTATTATAATATGATCTAAAAAATAAAAAATTAAATTATTTAATTTTGGTTCACATGAGATATGATGAATGCATGTTTAGACCAGTTGAAGAATAGTTCTACATAATTATCTAGATTAGAATTTATTTTGATGTGATCAATTTAAATCTATTTTTTTAGATAATTTTGAGATAATTTAGATTTAAAAATATACAAAATATGATATATGATATGTATGAAAAATATGTTTATAGTTAGATCAATTTTTGTATATGAGATATATGATGTAGATCTAACTAGTTTTGTAGTTTTGTATATTTCTGATTAAGACGTTTCCCTTGGTCGGCCAGTCAGAAGAATAAAGTAGAATTTAAATACCCTCTCCTTCAATTTGGTAGGTTGTTCTTATGATGTGTAGGGGTGCTGCATGTTCATCCTTAATCAAAAATCAAGAACTTACTTTCTGCAAAACCCCAAAATCCTAGGATTTTATATACATGTTTTGTTTGTGAATCCTAAACTTAATTAAAAATTAAGATTATGAAATATATATTAGATCTAAAATTGAGAATTTTAGATCTAAGATATATTCATAAAATTGGATTCGAACTTGGGTAGCTCAATTAGGTCTAAGTGGTTGATCAAATCGAATCAAGAGTTGGTTAGATGGGATCAACAGTGCTTAGATTGACCAGCCTAATAGGATTAAGTCTGGATCAAGATCGAGTCACATGAGTGAACGATCAAGCTAAGACCTAATTAGGCTTAGTAGTTAGAGTCTAGATTGTAGGCTAATCCGATTGGTTCTGGCTCAACAATTTGGTATCTAAGGTAAGTTTGGTAGATATGACCGACTAATTTTTAATTGGCAGCTACTCGATCCTAATGCGTTCTTGTCGAGTTAATGGCATATCCCTTCCACCGATCTTACTTACCTAGCCATATTTGTTAGCTTAGTCCTGATCTGAGGTGGTCAATGATCTGAGCTAACTCATGCCACTAGGTTAGTCATAATGGTTATGACTAAGTCAAGTCTAGTTTAATGAGACCTAAATCAAATCTTTCTAAGAAAAGATTAAATCAATGGTCTTCCACCATTGTACATGTGCGGATCCTTTCCAGGATTGATTATTCTCGGCTAGTTACAGTGGTTCAGTTGCATCAAAAAGATGCAACCATATCTATTAGGCATTGGATGCTATGGGCTGGAGGATGGATTAGGCTCAATATTCTAGACACGGTGAGAGACTCAATTAGGAATTTAATTTGTTCAAATGGTGGGTCTGACTTAACTAAGGAGTGGATCAATATTTTGGATATGGTGAGATTCATGAATTAGAGACCAAGTTTGGGTGCACCATGATTAGAGAGTCATTGAACAAGAGTTGTTCACTCATTGGCTAACCCATCACCAATAACTGTTAGATGAGGTGATGAGTCAATTGGTGGGACCACACCATCCACTAGAAATCATTAATTATGGAGATTTTTGCATCTCTATAGAGGGAGTGTAGAGATCCAAAAAAATAGTGGAAGCTAATTTATTTAAAAATTAAAATTTCTAAATAATTGATCAAGTCTTAATTATAAGATCTAACTAAAAACTTTAACTCTCTATAGAAAAATGTCTGCATTCAATCCACTAGCATGAATCCTAGACACCCATAGACTGACTGGACCCAATTACAAGGATTGGCTCTAAAACTTCAAAATTATTTTGGATTTTGAGAAATTAACTTATGTATTGGACTAGGACCCTCCCACCTTATCAGATCGTCCATCCACTGAACAGAGAGCATCTCTTAAAAAGTGGACGGACGAAGATAACAAGGTTAGATATTACATGTTGAGCTCGATGTTTGATGAACTTCAGTGCCAACATGAAGATATCAAGATTGTCCATCAAATGTTGGCTCACCTATAAGAGATGTTTGGTGAACAGAGTCGCGCAGCCAAGTATCAAATCACTAAACGACTATTCAAGGCTAAAATATGTGATGGGCAGTCAATCCAAGATCATTGTCTGATGATGATCAAGGACTTGAAAGAGCTTGAGAAGCTTAGGATGAAGTTGGACCTAGATCTGCAGAATGATATAATTCTATAATCCTTGACTGATGCGTATGGGCAATTCATCATGAACCACCATATGCATAAACTTTAAAATTTCCTAGCCGAGCTTATGAATATGCTGGTTACTGCTAAGCTTTCCATGAAAGGTTCTAAAGGCTTAGTGCTTGCTATGGAATGGACTTCTTTCAAGAAAAAGTCTTTTGGAAAGAAGAAGTCTGTAAAAAAGTAGAAGATGAAAGGAGAAAAGAAGAAAAAGATAGAGCT
Organism: Cocos nucifera; assembly: GCA_006176705.1. Lineage (NCBI taxonomy): Eukaryota > Viridiplantae > Streptophyta > Magnoliopsida > Arecales > Arecaceae > Cocos > Cocos nucifera. Next base: position 33,896 of record QRFJ01003878.1, read on the forward strand.
GAAGAAGAAGGCCGCTGACAAAGAAAAGTGTTTCCATTGCAACAATGACTGCCACTGAAAGTGAAACTGCCCTACTTACCTTGCCACCCTGAAGAATAAGAAGGAGATAGGTTCTTCCGAAGGTATGCTCGTTATTGAGTCTGACCTTACGATTTCTGCTGCATCTAGTTGGGTGCTTGACTCTGGTTCTAGTGCTCATTTGTGCACTTCCATGTAGGATCTTGAGGATAGCAGGACACTGAGGGATGGCGAGATAATCCGACACATTAGAAATGAAGCAAGAGTTGCTACCATGACGGTGGGAACATACCCTCTTCGACTACCATCTGGTTTAGACTTAATTTTAAAAGACTTTTATTTTGTGCCTGCAGCAAGCAGGAATTTGATTTCTATTTTATGCCTAGCGCTAGAAGGCTATATAATTAGTTTTCTTAAGGACCATTATAATATTGTTTATGAAAGAAATAAAATTACAAGTAGTTTCCTTATTAACGTCTTTACCAGTTACATATTGATGTATCTATTTTTAATATTGAGCAAAATGTGAATGCCATGAAATGACTTAGGGATAGTCCAAATGATAGGTATCTATGGCACCTAAGACTACATCATATGCAGAAGATAGGATTAACAAATTGGAGAAAATTGGGCTATTGAGTCTGTTGACTTCTGAGTCATATCCAATTTATGAATCTTGTCTTCATAGCAAAATGACTAAACTTCCTTTTGTAGGACATCGAAAAAGGGCCATGGATCTTCTTGCCCTAGTACATACTAATGTGTGCGGCCCATTTGATGTGCTGGCTAGAGGTAATTTTGTCTACTTCATAACCTTTACCGATGATTTATCTAAGTATGGGTATGTGTATCTTATGAGACACAAGTCTGAAGCTTTTGAAAAGTTCAAAGAATTCAGACATGAAGTAGAAAGATAAACTGTAGAACCCATTAAGGTTCTTTGATCAGATCGAGGAGGTGAATAACTTAGTCGAGAATTATTGGACTATCTCAAGAAAAATGGCATGGTCTCTCAATGGATTCCACCTGGAACATCTCAACTCAACGAGATTTCAGAATGGAGGAATCGGACCTTATTAGATATGGTCCAATCCATAATGAGCTTCATAGACCTTCCGGATTATCTTTAGGGATACTCTTTGTTAACTGTAATATATTTACTGAATAGGATTCTTTCTAAAATCGTTCCTTATGAGATATGGCATGGTAAGAAATCAAGTCTGAGTCATCTCAGAATTTGGGATTGTTCGGCTCATGTCAAAAGACAACAAATGGATAAGTTAGACTTTAGGTCCTTTAGAACTCGATTTATAGGATATCCTACAGAATCATTAAGATATTATTTCTATATTCCAGAAGATCATAATGTGATTGTGAGTCAACATGGTTTATTCAAGATAGCGGCATTTCAAGCTCGTTTGGAAGATGAAGAAAAATGATTTTTCGGACCAGGTTCGTTCAGATCTGATCAGATCAAGAGATATATTTCAAAATTTTTTTTCTTTGATCCTAATCAGATCTTGATATGTTTCAGATCTGATTCTTATTATTTTAATAAATAAAATAAAATCTAAGATAAATTAAATCAAATTTAATTTACCTTGATTTGGGTAATCCTATTACCCTGTTGATGATCCTATATGCAGCGGAAGGTTCTGGATCTAGCCACGCAAGCGCCTGGCCTCTACCGGTATCCACTCAGGCTGGATCTGGAGATCCTCTTCTTCTCTATCACATCTCCAAAAATCAGATCTGGATCTGATCTGGAGGATCTTCAAAACTCCTTTTGAAGATCAGCAGTCGTCCTTTGCAGCAGCGCAGCCTTCTTAGCTTTTGATCGCCTTTCTCTTGATCTGGAATCGCACCAACCAAGAATCCAAAACTCCTTTTGGACGTGGAGAGGAGAGGGGAGAAGGTGGCTTTGGCATGGAGGAGGAGGGGAGAGGCAGCCTTGGGGCATGGGAATTTGATTCAATTTTCATTATCTTTGAGTTGGGCGCAGGGTCTTATTTATAGACTAAGCTGTGATCCAACTCCTCTTCTTCCCAACCAATCACAACCCTTTGTGAAATCAGATCTAAATCTGATTGGTGGGAATAGAGTCCCCTGGATTCCTCCTTAGAGGGTGCCTAAGACCAGTCAAAGTTGGTTCTTAGAAGAACTCTAATTGGAATCCAAAAAGGAGATGGAGTCCTTGTCCAACAAGGACTCCTAGGCGCCTCCAACTTGGGCACACGCCAAGGGTGGCGTGCGCCCTCCTCCTTGCCAGGTTCTGGCAGGGGGACAGGCCCCCACCAGCTCTCCAATAGGTGCATGACATGTGGTCAAAAGTCAAAGTGTCAATGGTCAACATTTGACCAGTCAAAGGTAGACTTTTGACCAAAGTCAAAGAACAAGAAATGGCAGGTGACCAAAAATGGCAGGTAATGTCTTACAAAATAAGACAACCTTTTCTGACTTGGACAACCTCCAGTCAGACCATATGAAGGCCTCTGATTGAGCACAAACTCCTTTGGCTCAGTCAGGACAACTTATTTATGATAGTAAAAGAAGAACGTTAGGTTCAATCGAGTGCTAGCACGATTTTCCTTGAACCTAATTGAATCTCATTCAGATCAATTGAACTAGATCAGTTCAATTGATGATCACCAGATTCAAACCCTTGTTTGTGTGACCCAGTTAGGTTCAGTTCTGTATGGTAATGGGATATGTCATGATCTCTATCATCGACATCATCGAAACTCCTTTCGATGGATCAGAACTCTTCTGATTCGAACAGCTAGAATGATCGATCATCTAAATCATTCTAATTGCTCCCAAAATCCACCAGTGACACCTAGCAGTATATGGTGGCAACCCATCAGAGCTGAATGCGAACCTCTTGGTGCAGCTACCTGTGTGATTAAGTTCTTCTATCTTGAGCCCCGATCAGATTAGGGTTAAGGTGAACTCGTCAAACCCTAGTCTCTGTCATATGATGTAATCATTCGATTCGAGTCCAATGTGAAAATCTAAATAGAAACTCTTTCTATTATTTCACTCTGCCATGGCCATGGGCTTCTGGACTTGATTCTCATGATCATCATAGGGCTGCTCCTCTACCACCGAGGTAGATAGATTCCATCTTGATGCAATCCAGTTCCTACAATGAACATGCTATAGCCAACATACACCTCAGGGTTCCATATGGCTAGGAGACCGAGTAATGGTGTAGTCAAACTATAACACCCTCAAGGTGAACTGCCGATGCACCTCAGGTCAAAGAACCAGACACACTACTGCAGCATCGAGTCAGTCATTGACGAGAAGGTAGACTTCCTAATGACTACTCGAGGTGGTCACGCTCAGTGCCCTCGTTCTCTAACGAGTACCTGTACTCTCGCTCCGGTGTCTCCACACCGTAGACTCAAGACTCATCTACTAAAGAGAAGCGATTGTACACCAACCTTCCGGATCAATCACCATCCTCGTGATGATCCTATGGTCGGGAGCATTTTATGAGTTAATAATGATTATTCATGTCTTAAATTTTCAACTCTTGAAAATATGAATTATCATTACCATTAACTCAAAGGATGTATCACAGACACTAAATACACATATGTGATAGAAAATAACCCATTTTATTGATTATTAGTCAAAATTATAATTTTGCCCCTAGAAGTGTATTACAAGTGTCAGCCAATTCTGGCTTCTAGGGCACATATATCTAACAATCTCCCACTTGTCCTAAAGCCAATTGGCTACAAGTCTAAGTCCCATCTTCTCAAGGTGGGCTTCGATCTTCTGCTGGCCCAACGGCTTTGTAAGTGGGTCTGCCACATTATCTGTGGAGTTGACTCTCTTGACCTCGACGTAACCCTTCTCGAGGTAATCGCGGATGAGGTGGTATCGCCGCTCAATGTGCTTGGATTTCTGGTGAGACCTCGGCTCCTTAGCAAGGGCTATGGCGCCATTGTTGTCGCAGTATAGAGGAATGGCATCTGATGGCATTACTCCAATTTCTGCAGCAAACTTCTTGTACCAGAATGCTTCCTTCGCAGCCTCTGATGCAGCGATATATTCTGCTTCCATGGTGGAATCTGCTATCACAGTTTGCTTGGAACTCTTCCAGCTGACAGCACCACCATTGCACACAAACAGACTCCCAGATGTCGACTTTCGATCATCTATATCGGACATGAAATCCGAGTCTGTGTATCCCTGGACTTGGAGTTCTCCATTACCAAAGACCAACATCATATCCTTAGTTCTTCTCAAGTACTTAAGGATACATTTCACAGAAGTCCAGTGTTCTTCACCTGGATTTGACTGATATCTGCTTGTGACACTCACAGCATGGGCTATATCAGGTCGTGTACATAGCATGGCATACATGAGGCTCCCTATTGCAGAAGCATAAGGGATCTTGCTCATGCGTTCTATTTCCTCAGGTGTGCTAGGGCACATCTTCTTGGAAAGATGAATACCATGTCTGAAGGGTATTAATCCCCTCTTAGAGTTTTCCATACTAAACCTCTTTAGTACTTTCTCTATGTACATCTTCTGTGAAAGTCCTAGCATCCTATTCGGTCTATCCCTATAGACCTTAATTCCTAGAATAAAGGATGCTTCACCTAGGTCTTTCATGGAGAATTCCTTGGACAACCATATTTTGACTGTGTCAACATGGGAATATCATTCCCAATAAGGAGGATGTCATCCACGTACAATACGAGGAAGACAACAGCGCTCCCACTGACCTTTTTGAAAACACATGGTTCCTCTTCATTTTTGATGAAACCAAACTTTTTGATCACATCATTGAAATGAGTGTTCCAGCTCCGAGATGCTTGCTTAAGTCCATATATGGACCTTTGCAGCTTGCAAACCTTGTGATCAGTATCACTGGATGTGAAACCTAGCGGCTGTTCCATATAGATATCTTCCTCAAGATATCCATTTAAGAATGCCATTTTCACGTCCATTTGCCATATTTCATAATCGAAATAGGCTGCAACGGCAAGCAATGTGCGGATGGATTTTAGCATAGCCACTGGGGAAAAGGTATCCTGATAGTCAATGCCTTCGCGTTGACTATAACCTTTTGCCACTAGTCTAGCCTTGAATGTCTCCACATTCCCATCTGCACCAATCTTTCTCTTGAAGATCCATTTACACCCAATAGGTACTATACCTTCTGGTGGATCTACCAAGGTCCAGACTTGGTTTGAGTGCATCGAGTCAATTTCTGACTGCATTGCCTCTAGCCATTTCTCGGAGTCGATATCTGATATCGCCTCGTTGTAGGTTTTGGGATCATCACCATGAGCACCATTACCTACGAGGAACATTTTCTCTACTTCCTCTGAAATAATACCTAAGTATCTTTCAGGGGGATGGAAAACTCTTTCCGATCTACGAGGTGGAGGAGGTAGTGTTCTTATTGGCTCAACCTGATTTGGTTCCAATTGGTCCTTAGCTCGTTTGTACTTGTGAGACTTTCTCATCAAGCTTAATCTGCTTTCCAATGCCGCTATCTTGAATAAACTATTTTTCAAGAAAGATGGCATGTCGACTCACAATCACATTGTGGTCTTCTGGAATGTAGAAATAGTATCCTAATGACTCTTTAGGATATCCTATGAATCGAGCTCTAAAGGACCTAAACTCTAACTTGTCCGCTTGTTGTCTTTTGACATGAGCCGGACAACCCCAAATTCTGAGATGACTCAGACTTGGTTTCTTACCGTGCCATATCTCATACGGTGTGGTAGGAACGGTTTTAGAGGGAACCCTATTCAGTAGATAAATTGAAGTTAACAATGAGTGTCCCCAAAGAAAATCAGGGAGGTCTGTGAAGCTCATCATGGATCGAACCATATCCAATAGAGTCCGATTTCTCCATTCTGAAACCCCGTTGAGTTGAGGTGTTCCTGGTGGAGTCCATTGAGAGACTATGCCATTTTTCTTGAGATAGTCTAGGAATTTTCGGCTAAGGTATTCACCTCCTCGATCTGATCGAAGAACCTTAATGGGTTTTTCCAGTTTGTTTTTCTACTTCATGTCTGAATTCTTTGAACTTTTCAAAAGCTTCAGACTTGTGTCTCATAAGATACACATACCCATACCTAGACAGATCATCGGTAAAGGTAATGAAGTAGACAAAATTGCCTCTAGCCGGCACATCAAATGGGCCGCACACATCAGTATGTACTAGGGCAAGGAGATCTGTGGCCCTCTCCCCATGTCCAACAAAAGGGAGTTTAGTCATTTTGCCTTGAAGACAAGATTCACAAGTTGGATATGACTCGAAAGTCAATGGACTCAATAGCCCATTTTTCTCCAATTTGTTGATCCTATCTTCTGCTATATGACCTAATCTCAGGTGCCATAGATATCTATCGTTTGGACTATCCCTAGGTCGTTTGGCATTCACGTTTTGCTCGATAGTTAGAACAGGTACATCAATATGTAGCTGATAAAGACCATTAATAAGGAAACCATTTGCAATTTTATTTCTTTCATAAAGAATGTTACAATGGTCCTTAAAGAAGGTAATCACATAGCCTTCTTAGTGCTAAGCATGAAACAGAAATCAAATTCCTGCTAGCTGCAGGCACATAATAACAGTCTTTCAAAACTAAGTCTAAACCAGATGGTAATCGAAGAGGGTATGTTCCCACGGCTACTGCAGCAACTCTTGCTCCATTACCGATGCGTAGGATCATGTCTCCATCCCTCAGCCTCCTGCTATCCTCAAGACCCTGCATGGAAGTGCACAGATGAGCACTAGAACCAGAGTCAAGCACCCAACTGGATGCAGAAGAAACCGTAAGGTTAGACTCAATAACGAGCATACCTCCAGAAGGACCTTCCTTCTTGTTCTTCAGGGTGGCCAGGTAAGTAGGGCAGTTCCGCTTCCAATGGCCGTCGCTGTTGCAATGGAAACACTTTCCTTTGACATCGGCCTTTCTTCTTCGGCTCTGCCTTCTTCTTCTTTGATCCTTCCACCTTTTGCTTTTTCACAGACTTCTTTTTCTTTCCATAAGACTTTCTTTTGGAAGAAGTCCGTTCCATAGCAAGAACTGAGCCTTTAGAACCTTTCATAGAAAGCTCAGCGGTAACCAGCATATTCATTAATTCGGCCAAGGAATTTTGAAGTTTATGCATGTGGTAATTCATGATGAATTGCCCATATGCATCAGTCAAGGATTGCAGAATAATATCGTTCTGCAGATCCAAGTCCTAACTTCACACCGAGCTTCTCAAGCTCTTCCATGTCCTTGATCATTGTCAGACAGTGATCTTGGACTGACTGCCCATCACGCATCTTAGCCTTAAAAAGTCATTTCGTGACTTGATATTTGGCTGCGCGACTCTGTTCACCAAACATCTCCTGCAGGTGAGCCAACATTTGGCGAGCAGTCCCGATATCTTCATGTTGGCGCTGGAGCTCATCAGACATCGAGCCCAACATGTAATATCTGGCCTTATTATCTTCGTCTATCCATTTTTCAGAGACGCTCTCTGTTCAAGTGGATGGACGGGCTGGTAAGGTGGGAGGGTCCTGGTCCAAAACATGGGTTAACTTCTCTGAACCCAAAACTAATTTTGTAGTTCCTGAGCCAATCTTTATAATTGGGTCCAGTCAGTCTATGTGTGTCCAGGATACGTGCCAATGGGTTGGACGCAGACATTTTTCTGTAGAGAGTCAAAGATTCTAGTTAGATACTGTAATTTATGACTTGACCAATTTATTTAGGGATTTTATTTTTAAACAAATTAGCTCCCACTATTTTCTCGGATCCCTACACTCCCTCTGTAGAGATGCGAAAATCTCCACGATTAATGATTTCTAGTGGGTGGTGCGGTCTCACCAACTGACTCATCACCTCACCTAACAGTTATTGGTGATGGGTTAGCCAATGAGTGAACAACTCTTGTTCAATGATTCTCTAATCATGGTGCACCCAAACTTGGTCTCTAATTCATGAATCTCACCGTATCCGGAAATATTGATCCACTCCTTAGTTAAGTCAGACCCACCATTTGCATAGACTGGGTTCCTAATTGAGTCTCTCACCGTATCCAAAATATTGAGCCCAACTCATCCTCCAGCCCATAGCATCCAATGCCTAATAGACATGGTTGCATCTTCCCGGTGCAACTGAGCCACTGTATCCAGCCGAGAACAATCAACCCCGGGAAGGGCCCGCACATCTACAATGGTGGAAGACCTCAGACTTAATCTTTTCTTAGGGAGAATTGATTCAGGTCTCATTAAACTAGACTTGGTCATAGTCATAACAATTATGACTAACCTAGTGGCATGGGTTAGCTCGGATTATTGACCACCTCAGATCAGAACTGTGTCAACAGATATGGCCAGGTAAGTGAGACCGGTGGAAGGAATATGCCATTAACTCGTACAAGAATGCATTCAGGTCGAGTAGCTTCCAATTAAAAACCAGTCGGTCGTATGTGCCAAACTTACCTTAGACACCAAATTGTTGAGCCAGAACCAATTGGGTTAGCCTACAATCCAGACTCTAACCTCTGAGCCTAATTAGGTCTTGCTTGATCGTGACTCGATCTTGACCCAGACTTAATCCTATTAGGCTGGTCAATTTAAGCATTGTTGATCCCATCTAACCAACTCTTGATTCGGTTTGATCAACCGCTTAGACCTAATTGAGCTACCCAAGCCCGAACCCAGTATTATGAATATGTCTTAGATCTAAAATTCTCAATTTTAGACCTAATTAATATTCCATAAATCTTAATTCTTAATTAAGTAGGGTTCATAAACAAAATATGCACAATAAATCCTAGGGTTTCAGGATCTAGGGTTTTGCAGAAAGTAAGTTTTGGGTTTCTGATTAAGGACGAACACGCAGCACCCCTACACATCATAAGAACACCCCATCGAATGGGAAGAGAGGGCCTTTAAACCCTTCTTCGTTCTTATGACCGGACGGCCAAGAGGAACGCCTTAATCAGGAACATGCAATACTACAAAACAGTTTTAGATCTATATCATATATCTCATATACAAATTAGATCTAATCATGGCATATTTTGCATACATCTCATGTATCGAATCATGCATGTTTTCAGATCTAAATTATCTCATAATAATCTAAAAAATTAGATTTAAATTGATCTAATCAAAATAAATTCTAATCTAGACAATTATGTAGAACTATTCTACAACTAGTCTAGACATGCATCAATCATATCTCATATGATATTTAAAATTAAATAATTTTTATTTGCTATTTTTTAGATGTTATTATAATCATTATAATATCAAAAAATAGTAAATAAATAGATCTAAAATATGATTTAATCAGATTAAATCAAAACATGCAAGACTATTCTATAGAACTATTCTATTTCTAGAACTAGTCATGCATATTTTCTAATCTTAGATCCAAATTATTTAATTTTAATTTTTTCTGATTTTCAGATCTGATCACATCTCATGTGACATCTAAAATCACTTTATTTTTTAATTAAAATAAATTTAAAATTAGATCTAAACAACTTTTAGAACCATGGCTCTGATACCAGTTGAAGGAAAATCCTGATTTTTCGGATCCAGGTTCGTTCAGATCTGATCAGATCAAGAGATATATTTCAAAATTTTTTTTCTCTTTGATCCTAATCAGATCTGAGATATTTTAGATCTAATTCTTATTATTTTAATAATAAAATAAAATTTAAGATAAATTAAATCAAATTTAATTTACCTTGATTTGGGTAATCCTATTACCCTGTTGATGATCCTGTATTGCAGCGGAAGGTTCTGGATCTAGCCACGCAAGTGCCTGGCCTCTACCGGTATCCACTCAGGTTGGATCTGGAGATCCTCTTCTTCTCTATCACATCTCCAAAAATTAGATCTGGATCTGATCTGGAGGATCTTCAAAACTCCTTTTGAAGATCAGCAGTCGTCCTTTTGCAGCAGCGCAGCCTTCTTAGCTTTTCTGTCGCCTTTCTTGATCTGGATCGCACCAACCAAGAATCCAAAACTCCTTTTGGACGTGGAGAGGAGAGGGAGAAGAGATGGTTTGGCATGGAGGAGAGAGGGAGAGGCAGCCTTGGGGCATGGGAATTTTGATTCAATTTTTGATATTTGAGTTGGGCGCAGGGTCTTATTTATAGACTAAGCTGTGATCCAACTCCTCTTCTTCCCAACCAATCACAACCCTTTGTGAAATCAGATCTAAATCTGATTGGTGGGAATAGAGTCCCCTGGATTCCTCCTTAGAGGGTGCCTAAGACCAGTCAAAGTTGGTTCTTAGGAGAACTCTAATTGGAATCCAAAAAGGAGATGGAGTCCTTGTCCAACAAGGGACTCCTAGGCGCCTCCAACTTGGGCACACGCCAAGGGTGGCGTGCGCCCTTCCTCCTTGCCAGGTTCTGGCAGGGGGACAGGCCCCCACCAGCTCTCCAATAGGTGCATGACATGTGGTCAAAAGTCAAAGTGTCAATGGTCAACGTTTGACCAGTCAAAGGTAGACTTTTGACCAAAGTCAAAGAACAAGAAATGGCAGGTGACCAAAAATGGCAGGTAATGTCTTACAAAATAAGACAACCTTTTCTGACTTGGACAACCTCCAGTCAGACCATATGAAGGCCTCTGATTGAGCACAAACTCCTTTGGCTCAGTCAGGACAACTTATTTATGATAGTAAAAGAAGAACGTTAGGTTCAATCGAGTGCTAGCACGATTTTCCTTGAACCTAATTGAATCTCATTCAGATCAATTGAACTAGATCAGTTCAATTGATGATCACCAGATTCAAACCCTTGTTTGTGTGACCCAGTTAGGTTCAGTTCTGTATGGTAATGGGATATGTCATGATCTCTATCATCGACATCATCGAAACTCCTTTCGATGGATCAGAACTCTTCTGATTCGAACAGCTAGAATGATCGATCATCTAAATCATTCTAATTGCTCCCAAAATCCACCAGTGACACCTAGCAGTATATGGTGGCAACCCATCAGAGCTGAATGCGAACCTCTTGGTGCAGCTACCTGTGTGATTAAGTTCTTCTATCTTGAGCCCCGATCAGATTAGGGTTAAGGTGAACTCGTCAAACCCTAGTCTCTGTCATATGATGTAATCATTCGATTCGAGTCCAATGTGAAAATCTAAATAGAAACTCTTTCTATTATTTCACTCTGCCATGGCCATGGGCTTCTGGACTTGATTCTCATGATCATCATAGGGCTGCTCCTCTACCACCGAGGTAGATAGATTCCATCTTGATGCAATCCAGTTCCTACAATGAACATGCTATAGCCAACATACACCTCAGGGTTCCATATGGCTAGGAGACCGAGTAATGGTGTAGTCAAACTATAACACCCTCAAGGTGAACTGCCGATGCACCTCAGGTCAAAGAACCAGACACACTACTGCAGCATCGAGTCAGTCATTGACGAGAAGGTAGACTTCCCTAATGACTACTCGAGGTGGTCACGCTCAGTGCCCTCGTTCTCTAACGAGTACCTGTACTCTCGCTCTGATGTCTCCATACCATAGACTTAAGACTCATCTACTAAAGAGAAGCGATTGTATACCAACCTTCTAGATCAATCACCATCCTCGTGATGATCCTATGGTCGGGAGCATTTTATGAGTTAATAATGATTATTCATGTCTTAAATTTTCAACTCTTGAAAATATGAATTATCATTACCATTAACTCAAAGGATGTATCACAGACACTAAATACACATATGTGATAGAAAATAATCTATTTTATTGATTATAGTCATAATTATAATTTTGTCCTTAGAAGTGTATTACAAGTGTCAGCCAATTCTGGCTTTTAGGGCATATATATCTAACATTTCCATCCCCCTAAGAGATACTTAGGTACTATTTTAGAAAAATTAGAGAAAATATTCCTCGTAGATAATGAGGTTCATGGTGATGATCTGAAAACCTATAATGAGGCGATATCGAATATCGACTTCGAGAAATGGTTAGAGACAATGAAGTCAGAAATTGACTCGATGCACTCAAACCAAGTCTGGACCTTGGTAGATCCATCAAAAGTTATAGTACCTATTGGGTGTAAATGGTTCTACAAGAGAAAGATTGGTGCAGATGGAAATGTGGAGACATTCAAAGCTAAATTAGTGGCAAAAGATTATAGTCAACGTGAAGGCATTGACTATCAGGATACCTTTTCGCCAGTAGCTATGCTTAAATCCATCTGCATATTACTTGCTGTTGCAGCCTATTTTGATTATAAAATATGACAACTAGACATGAAAATGGCATTTTTAAATAGATATCTTGAGGAAGATATCTATATGGAACAGCCACTAGATTTCACATCTAATGATATTGATCATAAGGTATGCAAGCTGGAAAGGTCCATATATAGACTTAAGCAAGCATCTCAGAGCTGAAATACTCATTTTAATAATGAGATCAAATTATTTGATTTCATCAAGAATGTGGAAGAGCCTTGTATCTTCAAAAAGGTCAGTGGGAGTGCTATCATCTTTCTCATATTGTACGTGGATGATATGTCCTTATTCGAAATGATATTCCCATGTTGACCATAGTTAAAACATGGTTATCTTAAGAATTCTCCATGAAAGACCTAGGAGAAGAATCCTTTATTCTAAGAATTAAGATCTACAGAGATAGACCGAATAGGTTGCTAGGACTTTCACAAAAAATGTACATAGAAAAAGTGCTAAAGAGGTTTAGCATGAAAAACTCTAAGAGGAGATTAGTATCCTTCAGACATGGCATTCATCTTTTCAAGAAGATGTGTCCTAGCACACCTGAGGAAATAGAATGCATGAGCAAGATCCCTTATGCTTCAATAATAGGGAGCCTCATGTATGCCATGTTATGTACACGACTTGATATAACCCATGCTATGAGTGTCATGAGCAGATATCAGTTGAATCTAGGTGAAGAACACTAGACTTCTATGAAATATATCCTTAAGTACTTGAGAAGAACTAAGGATATGTTGTTGGTCTTTGGTAATGGAGAACTCCAAGTCCAGGGATATATAGACTCAGACATTATATTCATGTAGATGATCGAAAGTTGACATCTAGCAGTCTATTTGTGTGTAATGGTGGAGCTGTCAGTTGAAAAAATTTCTAGCAGATAGTGATAGCAGATTCCACCATGGAAGCAGAATACGTCGCTGCATCAAAAATTGCAAAGAAGACATTATGGTATAAGAAGTTTGCTGCAGAGATCGGAGTGATGCCATCAGATGCCATTCCTCTATACTACGACAACAATAGCATCATAGCCCTTACTAAGGAGTCATGATCTCACCAAAAATCCAAGCATATCGAGCGGCTATATCACCTCATCCGCGATTACCTCGAGAAGGGTTACATCGAGGTCAAGAGAGTCGACTTCACAGATAATGTGACAGACCCATTTACAAAGTCATTGGGCCAGCAGAAGATCGAAGCCCATCTTAAGACGATGGAACTTAGATTTTTAGCCAATTGGCTTTAGGTCAAGTGGGAGTTTGTTAGACTTGTGTGCCCTAGAAGTCAGAATTGTCCGACACTTGTAAAACACTTCTAGGGGCAAAATTATAATTTTGATTATAAATAAAAAAATGGGTTATTTTTCTACCATAAATGTGTATTTAGTGTCTGTGATACATCCCTTGAGTTAACGATAATGATAATTCATATTTTCAAGAGTTAAAAATTTAAGATATGAATTTTTGTTATTAACTTATAAAATGCTCCTAACCGTAGGATCATCATGAGGATGGTGATTGATCCGAAAGATTGGTGTACAATCATTTTTTTATAGTAGATGAGTCTTGAGTCTATGGTGTAGAGACATCGGAGCGAGAGTATAAGTACTCGTTAGAGAACAAGGTTACTGAGCATGACCACCTCGAGCAGTCAGAAGAAAATCTACCTTCTCATCGATTACTGACTCGAAGCTACAGTGGTGTGTCTGGTTCTTTGACCTAAGGTGCATCAGCAGTTCACCTTGAGGGTATTATAGTTTGACTATACCATGACTCGATCTTCTAGCCATTCAGAATCCTAAGGTATATGTTGGCTATAGCATGTTCATTGTAGAAATTGGATTGCACTAAAAGGAAATCTATCTACCTCGATGGATGAGGAGCAGTCCTATGATAATCATGAGAATCAAATCCATAAGCCCATAGCCATGGTAGAGTGAAATAATAGAATGAGTTTTTATTAAGGTTTTCACATCGGACTTGAATCGAATGGTTAAATCATGTGATAGAAATTAAGGTTTGATGAGTTCACCTTAATGTAATATGATCAGGGCTCAAGATAGAAGAACTTAATCACACAGGTAGCTACAACGAGAGGATCGTTTTCAATTTTGATGGGTTGCCACCATATACTGTTTGATGTCACTGATGGACTTTGGGAGTAATTAGAATGATTTAAATGATCAATCATTCTAGTTGTCTGAATCAGAAGAGTTCTGATCCATCAGAAGGTGTTTCGATGATGACGATGATAGAGATCATGACATATCTCATTACCATATAGAAGTAATTTAATTGGATCACACAAATAAGGGATTAGATCTAGATATCATCAATTGGACTAACCTAGTTCAATTGATTTGAATTAGATTCAATTAGGTTCAAGAAAATCATGCTAGCACACGATTGAGCCTAATGTTCTCCTTCTACTATCATTAAAAGTTGTCTCGACTGAGCCAAATGTGCTTATGCTCACTCAAGTACCTTTATTTGGTTTGACGGAAGCTTGTCCAAGTCAGAAAAGGGTTGTCATAATTTATGAGATAAATTGGAGACAACACCTAGCAATTTTCGTCACTTGCTAATTCTTATCTTTTGACTTTGGTCAAACATTAACCTTTGATACTTAGACATCTGCCCATGTGTCATGCACCCAAAAAAGAGTAGATAGGAGCTTGTCTCCTTGCTAGAAATTGGAAAGGATGGGGTGCACACCTAGGGAGGTGTGCGCCCATGGATAGGGACGTCTGGAGTCCCATATGGATGGGACTCCAGGTTGCTTCTTGGAATCAACTTAGGTAGGCGCCTAAGACTCAACTTTGACCAGTCTTGGTGCTACCTAAGGATGACTTGATGGGGCTCTCATCTGATTGGACAGGTGATGTCATTCCACCAATTAAATTTAGATCTGATTGCATGAAGCGACGTGATTGGCTGGGATGATGTGGCACTGCATGGCATAGCAGGATCTATATAAACCATGTCTATGCCTAGCTTTCAAAAAGTTCTCTCTTAGCCCATGCCCCAAGGCTGCCCCTTTCCCTCCTCCATGCCATCTTCTAATCCTCTCTCTCCTCTCCATGACCAAAGAGATTTGGGCTCTAGTTTGGTGCGATCCAGGTAAGAGAAAGGTGACGAGAAAGAAAGAAGGCAGCACTGCTGCAAGAGATGATTCCAGATCTTCAAAACTTCTTTTGAAGATTCTTCAAATCAGATTTAGATCTAATATTTGGAGAGGTGATAAAGAAGGAGAAGATCTTCAGATTTAGTCTGAGTGGATACTGATAGAGGTCAAACGCTTGCATGGCTAGATCCAGAACCTCAGGCAATCAGCAGGATCATCAAAGGATAATCTGATTACCCAACATCAAGATACAAATTAAATAAAGATTTAATTTAATTTATTATTATTTTTATTTATTAGATCTATAAAATCAGATCTGAAATATCTCAGATCTAATCTAGATTTATAAGAAAAATTTTTGAAATATCTCTCTTGATCCAATCAGATCTGAATGAATCTGAGCTGGGAAATCAGAATTTCTGCTTCATCCCTCACCATATCTAAAATATTGGGCCCAACCCATCGTCCAACCCATAGCATCCAATGCCTAATAGACATGGTTGCGTCTTTCCGGTGCAACTGATCCATTGTATCCAATCGAGAACAATCAACCCTGGGAAGGGCTCGCACATGTATAATAGTGGAAGATCTTAGACTTAATATTTTCTTAGGAAGATTTAATTTAGATCTCTTTAAACTTGACTTGACTTAGTCATAACAACTATGACTAACCTAGTGGCATGGGTTGGCTCGAATTATTAGCCGCCTCAAATTAGAATTGGATCAACACAAATGGCTAGGTAAGTGAGACTGGTGGAAGGGATATGCCATTAACTCAAAAAGAATGTATTCAGGTTGAATAGCTTTTAATTAAAAACCAATCAGTTATACTGCCAAACTTACCTTAGACACCAAATTATCAAATCAGAACCAATTGGATTAGCCTACAATCTAGGCTCAAACTGCGGAGCTAAATTAGATCTTGATTTGATTGAGTCACATCTCAAGGTGATTCAATCTTGATCCAGACTTAATCCTATTAGGTTGGTCAAATCTAAGCTTTCTTTGATCCCACCTAACTAACTCTTGATTCGGTTTGATCAACCGCTAGATCTAATTAAGCTACCCAAGCTCGAACCCAATTTTATGAATATGTCTTAGATCTAAAAATTCATAATTTTAGATCTAATTAATTTCATAATCTTAATTTTTAATTAAGTTTTGGGTTCATGAACAAAACATGTAATAGAAATCTTAGGATTTTAGGATCTAGAATTTTGCAAAAAAATAAATTCTGATTTCTGATTAAGGATGAACACGCAGCACCCCTACACATCATAAAAACACCCCATCAAATGGAAGGAGAGGATCTTTAAATCCTACTTTGTTCTTTTGATCGGACAGCCATGGAAAACTCTTTAATCAAAAATATAATTTTTTACTACAAAAATAGTTAGATCATATATCATATATAAAAAGATCTAACTAATACATGTCTTGCATACATCTCATGTATCATCAACATGTATACTTTCAGATCTGAAATATTATATATTAAATTTAAAAAATAAAATTTTAAATTTGATCATATCAAAATTAAAACTATTCTAGATATCTTATAGAACTATTCTATGACTAGTCTAAGCATGCATCTTTCATATCTCATATGAATAAATCAAAAATTAAAAATTTTATTTTCTATTCTTTAGATCTGATTACACCAATTATAACATTAAAAAAAATAGAAATTAAGTAGATCTAAAATCATATTTAATCAAATTAAATACATGATCATACTAGACTACATAGAACTATTCTATACCTAGTCTAGTCATGCATCTCATACATATTAGATCTAAATTATTTAATTTTTAATTTTTTAATTTTGGATCTAATTACATCTGATGTGATATTTAAGATCTTTTAATATTAGATCATAAATAAAAATAAAATCAGATCTAAGGTAGATCTGAAGAACTGCCAACGTAGCTCTGATACAAGTTGAAAGAATAATACTATTTTCCGCCGCAGAATCGTGCAGATCTGATTAGATCTAAGAAAGATTTTTCTAAAAATTTTTAAATGATCTGATCAAATCTAAGAGTTCTCAGATCTAATCATGGTAATTTGATATTAAAAATTAAAAATTAAAAATAAATTAGATTTAATTTAAAGTATCTGATTGGGTAATCTAATTATCCTGCAATGATCCTGTTGATTCATGAGATTCTGAAAGGAGCCATGCATGTGCCTAGCCTTTTATTAGTATCCACTCAGTCAGGATCTGAATGATTTCTCCTCATGAACTTTTTTTCTAAAAATTAGATCTGGATCTGATCCGAAGAACCTTCAAAACTATTTCTGAAGGCAGCCCATCCGTCACACGAACACCATCGCATAGATCCTAAATATTGTGCCAAAAACCTTGGACCTTCTTCATAGATTTATGCCTAACTTTTTAGGCTTGTAGAAGAGAAGAAGAGAGAGGATAGAGGAGGTGTGGGATATTAGGGATGGAAGACTTTGGGCATGGAAAATTATTTCTTGCATTGCATGCACTTTGATGTGAGAAAGGCTTTTATGTCCAATGCCTTCTTAGAATCTCTTTTGACCAAAATAACTCATTTATTTTATCATTAGAACTCTAGGACTTATTCTCCACAAAAAACCACCAGATCTTATTTATTTTTTTTGCCAAAAATGATTCAAAAAAGGTATTAGCATGAGTAGATAAGGAAGAGTCCACTGCGCCTAGGACTCTTCCCTTAAGAGTATGATCCAAATCAAACTCTATCATAACTTAGTATAGACATCTCCAAAAATCACAAAATTTGGTACACCCAATGCATGATCTATCACACATCCAAAAATCAAGTCAAAATAATTTTTAAAATAGTTTCTAGAAGCATCTGATTAGGTGATCCTCAATTCTCTCAAATAGGTCAACTTTTGATCCAAGTCTAATTTAACTATGAATAGATTTAATTTCTATAATTAATCTGACCTAGACTTATTTTAGTCAAATGAAAATAAACCCATTCAAAATACTAGAATGAGTCAAATCAAATTTGACTCGGTTGCAATGAATCACAAAGATTTTAAAAGAAGAAAGTTAGGCTCAATCATGTGCTAGCATGATTATCTTGAATCTGATTAGATCTAATCCAAATCAATCAAACTGGCTTAGCTCAATTGATGACATCCAAATCCAAACCCTTATTTATGTGATCCAGTTAGGTTTAATTCTATATAGTAATGAGATATGTTGCGATCTCCATCATCGATATCATCGAAACACCTTTCGATGGACCAGAACTTTTCTGATTCATATAATTAGAATGATTGATCACCAAAATCATTCTAATTACTTCTAAAATTCACCAGTGATACCTAATAGTATATGGTGGCAACCCATCAGAACTGAAAGTAAACCTCTTAGTATAGTTACCTTTGTGATTGGGTTCTTCTATCTTGAGCCCCGATAGGATTAGGGCTAAGGTGAACTCATCAAACCCAATGTCCGTCATATGAATTAATCATTCAATTCGAGTTCAATGTGAAATCCTAATAGAAACTCTTTATATCATCTTCACTTTGCCATGGCCATGGCCTTATGAACTCAATCTCATGATTATTATAGGGCTACTCCTTATCTACCGAGGTAGATAGATCTTCTATTGGTGCAATCCAATTTCTACAATGAACATGCTATAGCCAACATACACCTCAAGATTTTGAATGGCTAGGAGACTGAGTTATGATGTATTTAAACTATAACACCCTCAAGGTGAACTATCGATGCATCCTCCAGATCGACCACCATCCTCATGATGATCCTACGGTCGGAAGTAGTTTATGAGTTAATTATGAAAATTCATGTTTTAAATTTTTAACTCTTGAAAATATGAATTATCATTACCATTAACTAAAAGGATGTATCACAGATACTTTTAAATACACACTATGATAAAAAATAATTTATTTATTAATTTATAATCAAAATTATAAAATTATCCTTAGAAGTGTATTATAAGTGACAGTCAATCTGGCTTCTTGGGCATACATCTAACAGGAGTCCCCCCGTTGCTTGCCTTAGACATCAATTATCTTGGCCAAATAAGCTAATGGAACTAATTAAGTAACCATCTTGCTTTCAGATGTAGTTCCTAAACCACTTGCCTTAGACACCAGTCAAATAACTAACCCTAATCCGGTCCAACTCTTAGGGTTTCATATCCTAATGAGCTCAAGTTTCTAGGGTCGATGTCAATTGATTTTAATTTAAAAGCTTAGGATAATGCAGGATGCTGCTTTGTTGTTTGTGGGTTAGGTCCCCACCTTTTATTATTTAATTTGGTGATCAAATCCCCACCTTATGTTGTTTAATTTGGTGTTACCCTTAAATTGATTTAAAAATAAATTTGCACAATCATTTTTAGACAAGGGATTCTATGCAACTAAATTAGATGCATGAAACTAATTGAAGTTAAGATGCTCATCTTATCTTCAATGATCACCAAAAATAAAATATAAATATAAATAAAACTAATATGATGAATGCTCTAAGCAGTTAGGGTTTATAATTTTGTCATGAAGCTTTTAATTAGATTTAAGTGGATAATTTTTAACTAATTTAAAAATAAAATAAATAATAATAAAAAAAAGGTCTAGGGTTATGATTGATCTTACCAAGCAAAATTGGAAGCTATCTTCCATTTATTTTGTTGCTTTTTCTCTTTTTTTATTGCAAAAGAAATAAAAAAAGTTAGTAAGCTATATTTATAAAAAAAATTAAAGAAATTAAAATTTTATTTATAATTAATTTATAAAAAAATCAAAGAAATCCAAAAATTTAATGCTTGTGCCTTCCCTGACAACTGTTAGATGTTTGCCCTAGAAGCCAGATTGGCTAAAAACTTATAATACACTTTTAAGGATAATTTTCTAATTTTGACTATAAATTAATAAAAGGGTTATTTAACTATCATAGTATGTATTTAAAGTGTATGTGATACATCCTTTGAGTTAATGATAATGATAATTCATATTTTCAAGAGTTGAAAATTTAAGATATGAATTTTTATAATTAACTCATAAACAGCTCCTAACCGTAGGATTATCACGACGATGGTGATCGATCTGGAAGGTTAGTATGTGATCGCTTTCTTATGATAGATGTGTCTTGAGTCTATAGTGTGGAGACATCGGAGCGAGAGTATAGGTACTCATTAGGGAATGAAAGCACTGAGCATGACCACCTCGAGCAGTCATAAAAAGGTCTATGTTCTCGTTGATGACTGACTTGATGCTGTAGTGGTGTGTCTTGTTTTTGGACTTGAGGTGCATCGATAGTTTAACTTGAGGGTGTTATAGTTTGACTATAACATAACTCGATCTCTTAGCCAGTCGAAATCCTAAGTTGTATGTTGGCTATAGCATGTTCATTGTAGGAATTGGATTGCACCAATAGGGGATCTATCTACCTCTGTAGATGAGGAGTAGCCCTATGATAATCATGAGATTGAGTCCTTAAGCCCATGGCCATGACAAAATGAAGATGATAGAAAGAGTTTCTATTAGGGTTTCACATTGGACTTGAATCAAATGATTAATTCATATGATGGATGTTGGGTTTGACAAGTTTACCTTAACCCTAATCCTGTCGGAGCTCAAGATAGAAGAATCTAATCACATAGGTAGCTACATCGAGAGGTTCACTCTCAGTTCTGATGGGTTGCCACCATATACCACAAGATGTCATTGGTGGATTTTGAGAGCAATTAGAATGATTTTGATGATCGATCATTCTAATTGTATGAATTAGAAGAGTTTTGGTCCATCAAAAGGTATTTTGATGATGTCGATGATAGAGATCGTGACATATCTCATTACCGTACAAAATTAAACCTAACTGGATCACATAAATAAGATTTTGGGTCTAGATGTCATCAATTGAGCGAACCCAGTTTGATTGATTTGGATTAGACCCAATCAGGTTTAAGGTAATCGTGCTAGCACATGATTAAGCATGGCTTTCTTCTTCTATAATCTTTTGATTCATTAAATTGAGTTAAATTTAATTTGACTCATTTTTATATCTTGAATAGATTTATTTTCATCTAACTAGAAGAAGTGTAAGTCAGATTAATTGTATAAATTAAATCCATTCTTAGTGCAATTGGACTAGGGTCAAAAGTTGACCCAATTGAGAGAATTAAGGGTCACTTGATCAGATACTTCTAGAAAATTCTCTAGAATTTTTTTTGATCTAATTTTTGGATATGTGATAGGGCTTGAGGATGCTATGGATATCCCAAATTTTTTGATTTATGGTGGTGGTTCGTCTAGGTTTTGATAGAGTTTTATTTGGATCAAACTCTTGAGGGAAGAGTCCTAGGTGCAATGGACTCTTCCTTTTCTACTCTTGTCATCCCATTTTGATTGAATTTTGATGAAAAAACTAGGTGGAATCGGGTGTTTTGATGTGGAGAATAATCCCTGAAGTCTCTTTGATCAAATAATAAGTGATTTGGTCAAAGTGGGACTCTAGATGGTGTTGGGATTAAAACCTTTCTCATGCCATTGTAGATGAATCACACAAAATATTTTCCATGCCAAAAGGAGCTAGCGCTCTGATATCCCACATCCCCTCTATCCTTTCTCTTCCTCTCTTCTACATGCCTAAAAAGTTAGGCACAAATCTGAGTAGAAGGTTGAAGGTTTTTGGCATAAGATTCAGGATCTACATGACGATGTTCGTGATACGGACGGGCTACCTTCAGAAATAGTTTTGAAGGATCTATAGATTAGATTTAGATTTGATCTTTAGAGAAGAGATTCATGAGGAGAAGATGTTTAGATCCTATTTGAGTGGATATTGACAAAGGCTAGGTGCGTGCGTGGCTTCTTCCAAAAGTTCAGGAACTAGCAGGATCATCGTAGGATAATTAGATTATCCAATCAAGTACTTAAAATTAAATCTAATTTAATTTTTATTTTTAATTTTTAATATTAGATCATCATGACTAGATCTGAGAACTCTTAGATCTGATCAGATTGTAAGAATTTTTGTAGAAAAATCTACCTTAGATCTGATCAGATCTGGACGATCCTACGGTAGAAAATCAGATTTTTCCTTCAACTGGTATTAGAGCTGCGTTAGCAGTTCTTTAGATCTATTTTAGATCTAATTTAATTTTTATTTATGATTTGATATTAAATAATTTTAGATATCACATCAGATATGATTAGATCTGAAATCAAAAAATTAAAAATTATATGATTTAGATCTATAATGTATGAGATGCATGACTAGACTAGGAATAGAATAGTTCTATGTGTAGTCTAGTATGATCATTTTATTAATTTGATTAAATATAATTTTAGATCTATTTTATTTTAATTTTTTAATAATATAATCATTGTAACTAGATCTAAAAAATAGAAAATAAAGTTTTAAATTTTTAGTTTATTTATATAAGATATGAAAGATATGTTGGAAATTGTATCCTAAAGTGAATCATCTAAGTTGTAGATGGTTGAGCTAAATATAGTTATACTTAAATTATTAATAAATAAAATTATTATTTTAGCATTTTCATCACTTTGTGCATCTTCCTGTAATGAACTCTTCTATGATGAAGTTCTTAGGACTATTTAGACTTGATAAAGAAGGATTTATCGTTTAGTCCTTAAACTAGTTCGCGATCAAATGATTCATTGTTATCTAGGATGACAACGTATCGAGTGTAGGTCATTATGTGCTATAAGTATTTGTTGTCCTTTTAACCAAAAAGTATGGAGATACTATTATAGCATGCAGGTGAAGTGTAAGGGTACATTTCACTGAAAGCGATCCAACTATGGAGCTCTCTTTTGCCAAGAGTTGCTCATGAAGGATATGGGTATATGTGTCCCTTAGACCTGAGATCACCATGGTGACTTGCAAGCAATACATTGTACTTAGGTATTAGACTATCTAAATTTTTAATTCAGTGATGGAAGGCTACTGGGTGCAGTCAAGTATTTGGCTTGTCGGTGCGTGAGTCAAGATGGAATTGACCCCTCCAACTGTTGAAGTAAGTGCATCGTTGTATTTTAATTTAGCAAATCCTCGATCGGGGTAGTCTATATGATGGACGCTAAGTTTTGAAGTACATTATGGATGAATTTTAGGGTGGTAGTAAATCCTAGATTATTCTTTGAAAATCAAGGTCAAGGGAATGAATTATACAGTGACCATATTCCATAGGTTCGTCATTGCTGCATTCCAACTTTTCGATCAATTCGGACGTTGAGTACCATTATTAGATGGTCACATCGATTGGTATAAAAAATTAGTTTCTATGCTACCGGCTTAGGATTCGAACCTATGGGGTCACACACATAAGAAGTTTCTACTTGATCTAATGGCTGATGACCTAGGACACTATGGTCAAGAGTCCTACTGGGCTGAGACTCTGCGACCAAGAGTCCCGCTGGATTGGGATTCTAAGTTCTACTCATCTAAGACTCTCTAATCAAGAGTCTCATTGGTCTAAGACTCTAAGATCATGAGTTTTATTTGTTTGAGACACTGGGTTCAAAAGTCCCACTAGATTGGGACTCTTCAGGAGTTTTATGTTAATGGAACTCTATTATCCGGTAACTCATCCAATTTTGACTCAAATATTTTTGAAAGATTAATTAGAAATTTAATTATTGATTAGCTTGATTTGATTGAGCGATGAGGATTTGATCAAGTTTGATTGAATTTGATTCGATTGGATTTGATCGGATCAGATCATGAGATGACCTAATCGCTATGGAAGTTTTGACCTTGATTTGATCAGGACCTGGATCTAACTAATTTCTAATTTGATTAGAATTTTATTGAATTAGGCTAAGCCTAATTTGGTTTGGTTTAACTTGGTCTAATTGGGTCTAGATTATTTGGTTTGGTTGAAACCAATTAGGACCAAGTCAAATGAGGTTTGAATTCAAACTCTCCCATGCACCCACCATTTTTGACTTTTCCACTCTTGTTTCATACCCAAAATTTTTGTACGTAACTTTTCTCTCATCCAAAAGGTTTTTGTGCCCACTCTCTTATCTGCTTTTGACTTGATCTAAGGGTTGGACCAGTTCAAAGTAAGTTGAATTTTGAATTCAACTCAGTTTGTTGGAGGTTGGAACCAATCCAACCTTATCTACTTTCCACACCCTCTCTTTTGTTTATCGAATATTTTTGGAGAAATAAAAATGTTCACATGTAGAAGGAGAGTCCTTCTATGTATTAAACATATGGGAGGAGGTGTTGGATAAAGATAAGAGGCTCATTTGATTTTTGAAATCAAGTAAGTGTTTAAAAGATCCCAACCACTCGACCCTTATAGTTTTCCATGTGCTTTTCCCATGGTATTCATGTCAATAAATTATGACAATTTTTTTTGTATTCATAAGAAGGAGTTAGCATTCATGGTAAAAATTTTAGAGTGATTGGGCATTAGTTTTGGGCAAGAAAAAATCTTGGAGTGAAGGTGAGCAGGATCCTATAGCACTTTACTTTTTCCTCATGCCACTTTTCTCTTCTGATTTTCACCTCTAAGGATACCTAATTTTTAGATATAATCTAAATAGAGTTTATAGATCTAGAAGTTATCTTTCCATAAAAATTTATTTTATAGAGAAACTCCACACAGAGATGGTGTGATATGATTTTTAGTGTGTTAGAGTTTTTGGACCGAGTGAAACCCTAGTTTTGGGAATCTGGGTTCGGGTGGAGAGATCGAGTGCTGTGAGCATCAAATCGCTACCAAATTTGAGACACCTCTTCATCATCCTCTAATATTTGTGTTCTAATTTTTTAGTGTATCCAAAAAATTAGAAAGTATATGATTGATCAGATCGATCATGATCAGCTATTGAAGGCCCCGGTGAGGAGATAGCACTCTGATGGAGCTTGTCGGGATCAAGAGCTTCATGTGGACCATTCGTAGAGGCCAGATGAGTGTGCAATTATAGTCTAACAACATTGCTTCTTTTGATAGATTCAGATCATGGAGATCAGCTACCCATGAAAATGTATCAAGTTCTAAACTCGTATCGGTCAGCAGATTCGATTTAATGATTGAATGCATTTTATTTTTCTATCACATATTAGCATGTTTAGATCCTGAGTAGAGTTTATTTGATATGATCAATGCATTCCTAGTATTAATTTTAGATTAATATTTACTTGTGCTGCTATTTTATTCAAAAAAGTTTCGAAAATGCATGCTTAAACCCTACGTGATATCCTTCAAATGGTATCAGAGCAAAGATTGCTTGGCATGTTAATATGTTAATTAGAAAGATTAAATGATTGCATATTTGATATGTATTTAATCTAAATAACTTTGTAAATGAGGGTGAATGAGCTACCAAGCCATCCGATCATAAGGGATAAGTATGATTTAAAGGCCATCTCCTCCCATTCAATGGGGATCCCTTATGGCGGTAGGGGTGCCACCATGAACTCATTCATTAAGATGAACAGTGAAAGAATTTGATTAAAATTATTTCAATTAGAAAGCTAAACGTGAATAGGTTTAGATTAGATCCAAAAGGTAATTCATGGGTTAATTTCTAATATGCCTTATTTTCTATTATGTGATTAGCAATAGGATTGCTTTTTATGAAATGAGCTGACCCATTTATGAAATGAGTCAACCCATTTGGTGAACAGAAAATAAAATTTTTTAAAATTTAAAAATTATTTTTGAAATATCGAATCCCAACCCATCAGTCCAAAGCCTTAATTAGAAGAATTAAGTGTCTCATAGAATCTAGAATTATGAATTATAGATTCTAAGACATAAGCATAAACTATGAGTTAAAAGGTTAGATGAATTAGGTCCATTGATTAGGTTGGACCTAAGGTTAGTTGAAGAATGAACTTAATCTAGAGTAATTGATCAAATCTAACCAAGTGTTGAATTAGATTAGATCAAGGATACTCTTGGCTCAACTTCAATAGTTGTAGTTGAATGAGTCCATGTCTTTAACTAGACCAAGATGGACTTGATTCATAGCTAAGAGGTCTAATCCAAAATTACTAGGTTGATCAGATTAAACCTAATTAATCGATTGGTGTCTAAGGTAAGTTTGGTAGTCTAGGCAATTTTGGTTTTTAATTGGGAGCTACTTGCACTGATTCGATCTTTGATAAGTTAATGACATATCCCTTCCACTAATCTCACTTATCTGACCGACATGGTCAATTAGAGTTTGATTAGATCATTTGGTGATTCAAGCTGACCCATGTCACTAGGAATCAGTTTGACTAATTTCAATCAGTAAGACTGAATTAGGTGCCCATGGACCTAAATTGACCCTAATCCTAACCTATTGACTTAGTGAAGTCAGTGGGAGGATTTGACTTGATGAAGTCAGTGGGAAAAATTGGTCCATATCCTTTCTATCCTTAAATCATAAGTAACCTAAATTCTCTAAATTATTAAGTCCTTAAAATGATTAATTTATGGGAATAACTGAGTCATAGCCTCCCATTAAGGTGAATAGTAATGAGTCCAATTTTTGGATGAACATTGGAGATGCCTAACACTTGGTGTTCATTTGGATATTGAAATTACTGTCCATCATATGATGATTAGGTTGTACTCTCTTAATGGTGATCAGGTTAGCCAGAGCCTACCTCAGGCCTGATCATCATTAGTTTGATGCACTGAATTCAATCATGTTAATGGTTGGGCCTAACCAGACCGTTTTAGTGAAGGCCAAAGCCTACAAAATTGGTTTCTGAGGCAAAATCTAACTACTAAAAATTATTTGAAAAAATAATTGATTGTGAACCTATTTGTAAATATACATGGATTAGCCAGAGCCTACCTCAGGTCTATCTGTAGTCCATATGGATTTCAGTACCCACTAAGGAGTTAGTGTAATTTATCGAATTGAAAGTAGAGGCTACCAATTTGCTAAAAATAGTGGGAGGACCTTTAGACTAAAGTCCAAATCTTTAGAATTAATTAATTTAAGTATTAAAAGATTTCATATTTTTCTTTCAGATAAATAGAATGGCTAGTGTTAGTCCACTCCATTCACTGTTGGACAGTGGTAAGCTTTTAGGACCTTATTATGAGGAGTCTAGTGTCAACCTTGATCAGGCAGACCCGAAGAGGAATGGTCCTCTTGATCCAAATAGGTTGAACAGGAGAAATCAACAAGTAGTTGCTAGGCAAGGATATTATATGATAACACCTTGCAATTTCTCCATATGTGAAACATCTACCTGGGTATTAGATACCAGAAGTTTGATTCATATATGCAATTCATTGCATGGACTTCAAATTGGTAGAAAGTTTGAGAATGGCGATAGGTTCCTGAATGTTGGAGATGAAAGTAAAACTTTAGTCCTAGCATTGGAAACTCTTGAGCTATTTTTCAAAGGTAAAAATATCATTTTAAGTGATTATCACTATTGTTCACCTTTTATGATGAACATAATATTTATTAGACTTTTGGTTCAGGATGGTTATTATTTATCAATAAAAAAATTATTATGATATTATTATGAATAATGTTATAGTAATGCAACGATAATTAAGAAATAATAATTATGTTTTATCATAGTTTGTTAGTATAATGTACACGTCAAACAAACGCCTAAAGCTAGATCATGTCTCTGATGCCTATCTTTGGTACTGTAGGCTTGGTCATATAAACAAGAATAGGATAAATAGGTTAGTCAAGGAGAATATTCTTGACATTGATGATTGCGAATCATTGAATACCTCTGAGTCCTGTCTACTTGGTAAGATGACCAAATCACCTTTTATTGGAAAAGATGTACGGGCCACTGAGCTTCTGGGTCTAGTACATATTGATGTATGTGGACCCATGAACATATATGCTAGAGGTGGGTTCTACTACTTCATTATATTTACCGATGATCTATCTAGGTATGGGTACGTCTATCTTATGAAGAATAAATTTGATTCGTCTAACATGTTCAAACCATATTGAAATGATGTAGAAAAACAACTTTGAAAGAGTATTTAAACTCTTCGGTTAGATCGAGGAGGTGAATACCTTTCCAACAAATTTTTGACATATCTAGGAGAGAATGAGATTTTCTCATAATGGACCTCTTCTGGAACACCACAACATAATGGTGTATTAGAAAGAAGGAATCAAATCCTGTTGGATATGGTTCGGTCCATGATAGGGTTTGCGAATCTACTTATTTCGTTCTGGGGTTATGCATTAGAGACTGCTTGTTATGTTTTGAATGCTATTTCGAGCAAGTCTGTTGCAAAGACTCCATATGAGATATGGACTAGCCATAAGCTGACACTCTATCACTTTAGGGTTTGGGGATGTTCGGCTTATGTAAAATGTTTGTAGCCAAAAAAGCTTAGACCTAGGTCCGATAAATGCTTGTTCATAGGGTACCCTAAGAAAACTACGGGTTATTATTTCTACCTAGCTGAAGAACAAAAAGTGTTCGTCAGTAATAGGATAGTCTTTTTAGAAAAGGAGTTTCTTATGGAAGGAACACCTACCTCTAATGTTGAGCTTGGTGAAGTTCGTCAGGTAGAAGAACCGACACATTCTAGTAAACCTACAAAACTAGATTTGATAAGATCAAACCTAGAGCCTGTTGAAGAGGCACCTTTAAGGAGATTCAGTAGAGTACCACATCAACCGAACATATACTATGGTTTCTTGATCTAGGATGGTGATTCTATTGAACTCAATGAGAACGACGAGGATCCGATCACCTGCATGGATGCTATGCAAAGGTCCGACTCTGATAAGTGGTTGAAAGCCATGAAGTCCAAAATGGAGTCCATGAAAGTCAATAGTGTATGGATATTGGTTGATCCACCTAAAGAGGTAAAATCCATTAGGTATAAGTAGATTTTTAAAAGAAAAAGGATCGTAGATGGAAAGGTGGAGGCCGATGAAGCCCATCTGGTTGCCAAGGGATATCGTCAACATTATGGTATTGACTATGATGAGATGTTTCTCTGATGGTAATGCTCAAGTCCATTCGGATTATACTTGTGATAGCAGCATACTTAGACTATAAGATCTGACAAATGGATCTGAAGACAGCTTTCCTAAATGGAGAGCTGGATGAAGAGGTGTATATGATACAGCCTGAGGATTTCAAAGGAAAAATCCTATTTTCTGGATCAGGTTCATTCAGATCTGATTTGATCAAGAGGGATATTTCAAAAAAAAATTTCTTAAATCCAAATCAGATCTAAGACTCTTTAGATCTGATTTTATCAATCTAATAAAATAAATTAAATTAAATCTAATTTAATTGTACCTTGTTATGGGTAATCCTATTACCTTGTGATGATCCAGATGTTTGCCAGAGGTTCTAGATGTAGCCACGCAAGCGCCTGGCCTCTATCGATATTCACTTGGGCAAGACCTGGAGATCTTCTTCTTCTCAATTTATCCTCCAAAAATCTGATCTAGATCTGATTTTGAAGGTCTTCAAAATAGCTTTTGAAGATCAGTCGTTGTCTCTTACAGCAGTGCTGCCTTCTTCCTTTCCTGTCGCCTTTCTCTTGCTTGGATCGCACCAAACTGGAGCCCAAAGCCTCTTGGGCATGGAGAGGAGAAAGAGGATCAAATGATGGCAAGGAGAAGGAGGGAGAGGGGCTATGTGGCATAGGCAAAAGGTAGAAGATTTAAATCTTAGGTGCAGACAGGATTTATATAAATCCTACTGCGCCATGCAGTGCCACATCATCCCGATCAATCATGGCTCTTTGTGCAATCAGATCTAAATCTGATTGATGGGATGACATCATCTGATCCAATTAAATTAGAGTCCCTCACAAACCTCCTCAGGTGGCACCAAGACTGATCAAAGAAGACTCTTTGGCGCCACCTTAGTTGAAACAATGAAGCAACTTGGAGTCCCATCTTCTTTGGCATCACCTTAGTTGAAACAATGAAGCAACTTGGAGTCCCATCTAAATGGGACTCCATGCATCATCCTCATGGGCGCACGCCTCCTTAGGCATGCACCCCCTCCCTTTCAGCCTTTTAGCAGGGAGACAAAGTCCCATCTTCTCTCCTATGGGTGCATGACACATGAGCAGATGTCTAAGTATCAAAGGTCAACATTTGACCAAAATCCAAAAATAAGATTTAGTAGGTGATGAAAAATGATAGGTGTTGTCTCAAATTTATCTCATAAATTAAGACAACCCTTTTTTGACATAGACAAGCTCCAGTCAAGCCAAGTAAAGGTTGCTAAGTGAGCTTAAACACATTTGGCTCAGTCGAGACAACTTTTAATGATTGTTAAAGGAGAACATTAGGCTCAATCATGTGCTAGCATGATTTTCTTGAACCTAATCAAATCTTATTCAAATCAATTGAACTAGATTAATCCAATTGATGATATCCAGATCCAAACCCTTGTTTATGTTATCTAGTTAGGTTTAGCTCCATATGGTAATGGGATATGTCATGATCTCTATCATCGACATCATCGAAATACCTTCCAATGAATCAAAACTTTTTTGATTCAGACAACTAGTATGATTGATCATCTAGATCATTCTAACTGCTTTCAAAATCCACCAGTGATACCTAGCAGTATATGATGGCAACTCATCAGAACTGAAAATGAACCACTCGGTGTAATTACTTGTGCAATTAAGTTCTTCTATCTTGAGCCCTAATCAGATTAGGGTTAAGGTGATCTCGTCAAACCCTAATTTTCGTCATATGAATTAATCATTCCATTCAAGTCTGATGTGAAAATCCTAATAGAAACTCTTTCTATTATTTCACTCTGCCATGGCCATGAACTTATGGACTTGATTCTCATGATCATCATAGGGCTGCTCCCCATCTACCGAGGTAGATAGATTCCTTATTGGTGCAATCCAATTCTTACAATGAACATGCTATAGCCAACATACACCTCAGGATTCTGAATGGCTAGGAGACCGAGTTATGGTGTAGTCAAACTATAACGTCCTCAAGATGAACTGCTGATGCATCTCAGGTCAAAGAACCAAACACACCACTACAGCTTCGAGCCAGTCATTGATGAGAAGGTAGACTTTCTCATGATTGCTCGAGATGGTCACACTTAGTACCCTCATTCTCTAATGAGTATCTCTACTCTCGCTCCGGTGTCTTTACACCATAGACTCAAGACTCATCTATCCTAAAGAAGTGATCGTACACCAACCTTCTGGATCAATCACCACCCTTATGATGATCCTATGGTCGGAAGCATTTTATGAGTTAATAATGAAAATTTATGTCTTAAATTTTTAATTCTTGAAAATATGAACTATCAATGCCATTAACTTAAGGAATGCATCACGAATACTTTCAAATACACACTGTAATAGAAAATAATCTATTTTATTTTATATAATCAAAATTATAATCTTACCCTTAAATGTGTGATAAGTACCATAAATTCATCAATAAAGTATTAATTTATTAATTAATTCATATTAAGTTTTAAGAATTAATAATCAACTTATATATATTTTTAAGAAATTCATATTTTTATTAATTAAAAAATAATAAAAAATAAAAAATAAAATTTTAGAATTAATGGAAAGAACTTATTTTTTTGATCATAATGAAATAAGTTTCGCATAAAATAGAGCTAAAATGGAGAAGATATAAATTTCAAAAGAAATAAAATAAATAAAAATTAAATCAAAAATAACATACGGCTTAGTCGGCTCAAGCCGCCGTGCCATATCAGTCGGTGCATCCAAATGCATCGAGCCAAGCCGATGAAGTCGATACACCAAGCCAGCAATGCTAGCCAACTCAGCCATGGAAGCCATCAGTCGGTCCACGATCCAGACATGGACCGCTAGCTCAGCAGAAATCAGCAAATCACGAAGCGACTCATGGTGGACCTAGACCCTTAAAGGGTTTACAAAAAATCTATTGTGGCTCACATGGCATTTTGGACTTTTCACTCGGTGACAGGAGGCGCTAATTCATTGTGATGTGCGGTGCAGCCGGTCCATGCGGTCTATGGAAATAGTAATTACGCGATCGGATGGCTGTAGTAGCTTGTGGTCAAGATCGGATGGTGGAGGTTTAAAATCAAATTTGACTCAAAATTAGCTTCACGTGGAATGCCATCTAATGGCAGCACTTGATCCAAGAGATGATCCAATGATCTAGAATGCTCTCAATGGTGATCAGGACTTCCGACATGCCATCAGCGGCCAGATTTTCTCCATCAACATACGATCAACTGCCCGAATTTAATCTAACCTAATCTGGATCGATATGCATCCAATTTTTGCATTTTTTGGACCGTTTGATCCATATCTGACGGTCAGATTTCATCTAAAGCAATAGAATTCATCTAGGGCTCCTTTTAATCCAATTTTTACTCGGATTTCTCCATATTTTGATGATCAAAGACTTTCTTAGTCCCACATTGCCTACAGAAAAAGTCTCCAACCTTTCGACACCTATAAATAAGATCTCAGGCCTCCAGAGTTCAGAATCTTTGATCAAGGTGAAGCTTTGGTACAGGATGAAGCCAGGCATTGAATTAGAGGCTACTTCAAAGCAACGGATGTCGAGAAGAAGAGCTGGGCAAATGCCGATCCAAGATCAGAGATTCAGCCTATTTTAATTTCTTTTTTTATGTATTTAAATTATGAACTTTTTAATTAATGCAATATTTATTTTCATGCTCTTTATTTTTGTTGCAATTTAATTTCTATACTTTAATTATTGCTTTTTATTTTATTGCAAGTAGATGCTAAGATCTAACTAGTAGATCTTAGTACCAAGTTTAAATTTCTACACCTTTTGATTTTCACCTTTTATTTTCCAACTTCACTTTTGATTTCAAAACTCTTTCCAAATCTTTTTCTTTAAAAAAATCAAAGATTTCAAAACTAAAACACTACCTTTCCTATGGATTCGATCCAATTCATTGCTAGCTACATATTTTCAGTTATTTTAAGAAGTTGGATTAAACTGATAAATATGGTAATGACAACATTGTGATCTTATCAACTTTTTGATGCCATTATCGGGGAAGGATTAGATGCTATTTTTTTTATTAATTTCTTTGATTTTTTTTATAAATTAATTATTAATAAAATTTTAATTTTTTTAATTTTCTATAAATATTGCTTACTAACATTTTCTTTTTTATTTTGTAGAAAAAAATAAAAAAAATAAAAAGATTAGGATAAGAAGGAAGCTTCTAATTCTGCTTGGTGAGATCAATCCTAATCCTAGTCCTCTTTTCTTTTTATTTATTTATTTATTTACTTTATTTTTAAATTAATTTAAAAAAATATTCATTTAAACCTAATTAAAAGCTACATGATAAGATTAAAAATCCTAACTATTTAGAGCATGCATCATATCAGTTTTATTTTTATTTTTATATTTTTTGGTGATTACTGGAGACAAGGTAAGCCTTTCAAAATTCAATTAGGTACATGCATCTAGTTTAAATTGCATAGAACCCTTTGATTGAAAATTTTTTGTACATATTTATTAAATCAAATTAAGGGCACAACCCAATTAAACAAGATAAGATGGAGATTTGATCACCCTTCCTTAGCCCACGAACAATCAACCAGCATCCTGCATTGATCTAAGCCTTTAATTTTAAAATCAATTAGACATTAGTCCTAAGATCTCGAGCTCAATAGGACAAGAAACCCTAAGAGTTGAAGCAGGTTAGGGTTAGTCAATTTGATTGGTGTCTAGGAAAGTGGTTCAGGGATGACTAGGCCCAAAGAAAGGTAGTTTCTAATTGGTTTCGTTAGCTTACCTGGCCAAGCACAATTGATGTCTAAGGCAAGTAACGGGGGGACCCCTACCAACCTTACACTTACCTGACCAATTGATTGCCTGATCCTACACTTGGAGTGCTCGAAGGCTGACTTGGAATAGTTAGGAGCTATCTAGGTTTAGGCTGATCTTAGGTTAGGATTAATTTATTTGAAACTTATTTGAAAATAAAAATTTTTACTTTAGGTATTTTCAATCTCTATTGCCCTGACATAAGGTTGCCCTGGCATAATAGAAAGTTATGTTGCATGATTATCCTAGGGTATGAAAAGGTTGAATTAACTTAGAACTTAAAAAGGAAAGTTTAAAAAAAATAAAATTAAATTAAAAAAAATGATTGAGGACATTGAGAATATAGTGAATTCTCCAACACCCATGTGGAGAAGGATTTCACGTCTACTAGTTAAAATGGATTTAGTTTTTGTTTCAAATCCTACAACCTCAACATCCATAATGGATTTAGCAAATCAGCCTCAGTCTCAAACCCTTAAGGACTTATGTTATCCAGTTGGTTCCATCCAATCATTTTGCATCAGGTTGCCCCAACCCACAGTAAATAACTTTGAAATTAAACCTCAAATCATTAACATGCTTCCAAAATTCACGGAAATAGAGGATGCATATATATTCATTAGAAAATTTGAAGAGTTTTGTGCAACCCTAAAACTATAACAATTATCAGATGACGAAATCAAACTAAGATTAATCAATTTTGTCCTTAAGGATAATGCTAAAAAGTGGCTTTACAGTCTTCCAAATCAATCTATCATGACCTGGAAGGACTTTGTGAGAATATTCTTAAAAAAATATTTTCCTCATCATAAAATAGCTAGAATTAGAAATGAAATAAATCAATTCTATCAACTAGCTAGTGAATCATTTTGAAAATACTTCGATCGATTCAAGAATCTCTTGACCCAATGCCCACACCATGGAATAAAAACTTGGAGGCTATGCCAAATAATTTATGAAGGGTTAGATTCAAATTTTTGAATAATGCTAGAGTCCACGTGCCAGGGATAATTTATGTATAAAGACCCAAATGAAGCCTAGCAATTTCTAGAAGACCTAGCTGAGAAAATTTTACAATAGGAAATAATTAGAAAACTAGAAAAATCCATACCTACAAGAGGTGAAATATACCAATTTCAAACCTCCCTAGCTGCAGAAGCCAAAATTGCAACTTTGACACGTAGGTTAGAGGCCTTAAAACTTCAAAAACCAGCCAATGTGAACCTAGTGTCTGCACCCAAATGCAAGGGGTGCAATGCACCAGACCATGTCCTTGAGGAATGTTCCCTCCTAATGAATCAATTAAATAATGGATGTGCATAAGTGAATGCCATATATCAAAGACTGTTGAACAATCCCTATGCACCCACTTATAACCCAGGTTGGAGGAATTATCCAAATTTTTCATGATCACAAAATCCAAATGTAGGCAATCCAAGTTTCAATCAGCAGAACCCAAGAACTAATCCTGTGATAAACACCCTGCCACCACCAGGCTTTAATATTAATGAAAAGAAACTTAGTTCTTTAGAGAAAAGCCTGGAAGCCCTAGCTAAATCTAATTCTGACACCAATGCCACCTTAAGCAATTTCATGCAAACCACGGGCCAAATTCTAAATTCAAATTCTTAGGCCATAGCTTGCTTGAAAATGCAAGTGAGTCAGCTAGTATCTACCATAAGTGAACATGAACGAGATAGGCTACCTAGCCAACCTGAGCCCAACCCAAGGAATCAAAATAGTAGACTATCCCAAGAAAATCAGATTAATCAAGTTAATGCTATTCATTCCTTAAGATCAGAAAAATAAGTGGATAATAAGGTAGATACACCTGACACTAGAAAAGACTTGAGTGTTGAGTCTATTGAGCCACCCAATGAACAATCTACCTTACAAACTCAAGCTCCTGAAACTGATAGTGCACCAAACCAGAAGCCCACAATCTCTAGAGCTCCTTTTCTAGATCGATTAAGGTCTAATAAATAATCAAAATATTTAGATAAAATATTAAAGGTATTTAAGCAAGTTCAAATAAATATTCCTCTGCTAGACATGATCCAATAAGTTCCGACTTATGCCAAATTCTTAAAAGACCTTTGCATCAAGAAAAAGATGACTAATGTACTAAAGAGAGCTTTCTTAGCAGCAACTGTGAGTTCATATTTGTTAAGTCATATGCCTATAAAGTACAAGGACCCAGGGTCTCCAATAATTTCATGTGTCATAGGAGAAACCCACATTGAGAAGGTGTTACTTGATTTAGGGGCTAGTGCAAATATTTTTTCCTTTTCAATTTATGAGCAATTAGGATTGGAAAAGCTTCAACCAATAGGGATTGCATTATAATTAGCAGATCAATCTTTTAGGATCCCCAAGGGAATGGTAGAAGATGTTTTGATTAAGGTTGAAAATTTTATCTTTTCAGTTGATTTTGTCAT
This sequence comes from Cocos nucifera, assembly GCA_006176705.1. Classification (NCBI taxonomy): domain Eukaryota; kingdom Viridiplantae; phylum Streptophyta; class Magnoliopsida; order Arecales; family Arecaceae; genus Cocos; species Cocos nucifera. Next base: position 70,511 of record QRFJ01003878.1, read on the forward strand.
TTTGGAGACTGAGCCAATATCAAATCCTAAAGGTCAAATCCCAGTAATTTTAGGAAGACCATTCCTAGCTATTGCTAATGCTGAAATCAATTGTCGGAATGGACTTATGAAATTATCTTTTGAAAATATGACTATTGAGCTGAATATTTTCAATTTAGAATAGGAATCTACCAAGCATACTAATGTAAGTGTAGTCTAAGATGAAATTTATAAACCTATAGACATGAGCGATGAGGAAGTCGATCTTGAATCTAGTATCTAGCCAACCTATGAATATGAGAACCTAGATAAAATACTTGGAGATAATAAAAATGGCTAAAGATGGGAGCCTCCCACGGAACCATTCATAAAAATGACTAAACCACCATCTAAGTCGTCAAAAGAAGAGGCACCCAAAGTAGAGTTGAAATCCCTCGCTGAGCACCTTAAGTATGTATATTTAGGTCTAGAGAAAACCTTGCCTGTAGTTATTGCATCAGACTTGAATCCTAACCAAGAGGAGGAATTATTAGCGGTCTTAAGAGAAAACTGAGAAGCAATAGGCTGGACCATGGCAGACATTAAAGGAATAAGCCCTTCTATAGTTCAACATAGGATATGCCTAGAGGAAGAGGCTAAACCAACTCGAGATGCCCAAAGAAGGTTGAACCCAGCCATGAAGGATGTAGTCAAAAAGAAAATTCTGAATTTGTTGGATAATGAAATTATTTATCCTATTTCTGATAGTTCATGGGTAAGCCCTGTACAAGTGGTACTAAAGAAATCTGGGGTAACAATAGTCTAGAATGAAGCTAATGAACTTATCCCAACTAGGATCCAAACGGGGTGGAGGGTTTGTATAGATTATAGGAAATTGAATGTAGCTATAAGAAAAGATCTCTTTCCTTTGCCATTTATTGTTCAAATGTTGGAAAAGTTAGCCGGACATGAATTTTACTATTTTCTAGATGGATACACTGGTTATAATTAGATCCTCATAGCTCCTGAAGATCAAGAAAAGACCACATTCACCTATCCATTCAGAACCTTTGCTTATAGGCGTATGCCCTTTGAACTATGTAATGCTCCAGCAACCTTCCAGAGATGTATGATCAGCATGTTTTCCGATATGATTGAATGATTTCTAGAAATTTTTATGGATGACTTTTCTATCTTTGGACCTAGCTTTTCTGAATGCTTAAACCATCTAAGACTTATTCTAGGAAGATGTAAAAAGAAGCATTTAGTTCTTAATTGAGAAAAATGTCAATTCATGGTCAGAGAAGGTATAGTTGTTGGCCATGTAATTTCAAAGAAAGGAATAGAAGTTGACAAGGCTAAAGTTGACCTGATTGCAAGTCTTCCACCACCCAAGACTGTTAAAGAAATTCATTCATTTTTAGGACATGCTGGATTTTATAGAAGGTTCATACCCAATTTCAGCAAAGTGGCTCACGCTTTGACGAACTTGTTAGCAAAAGATGCAAAATTTAAGTTTACTTCTAAGTGCCTTGAGTCTTTTGAATTTTTTAAAAAGACCCTCATTTCAACCCCCATCATTCATCCACCTATCTGGACTGAACCTTTTGAGCTCATGTGCGATGCATCTGATCATGCTGTAGGTGCAGTCTTAGATCAAAAAATCAATAAGCTACCAAGAGTTATTTATTATGCAAGCAAAACATTAAATGATGCATAGCTTAATTACACCACCATGGAGAAGGAATTCTTAGCTATTGTCTTTACCCTAGAAAAATTCATGTCCTATTTGGTTGGATCTCATGTTATTGTCTATATTGATCACTCAACCATTAGACATCTCTTAGCAAAGAAAGATGCTAAGACACGTTTAATTCGATGGATCTTGCTCCTTCAAGAATTTGACCTAAAAATTAAGGACAAGAAAGGGACAGAGAATGCAGTTGCTGATCACTTATCCCAAATCATAATTGCACCATCTAATGAACCACCTGTCAATGTGTATTTTCTAGATGAACAACTCATGTCGGTATCCATTGAACCTTGGTATGCGGATAATGTGAATTATTTAGCCATTGGTAAAGTGCCTTCTCATTAGACTAGTCAGGATAAACACAAATTCTTTTTCCAATTTAAGTATTTCATTTGGGATGATCCATATCTATTTAAATAGTGTTCTGATCAGATCATTAGGAGGTGTGTCCCTGATAATGAGGTTAAAAGTATTCTATCATTTTGTCATGACCAAGCATGTGGTGGTCATTTCGCATCTAAGAAGACTGCTGCCAAAGTACTTCAATGTGGATTTTATTGGCCTAATTTATTTAAGGATGCACATGTGTACTGTAAAAGTTATGATCGATGCTAAGAAATGGGTCGGATTATAAAGAAAGATATGATGCCACTTAATCCAATCTTGGTAGTTGAAATTTTTGATGTCTGGGGAGTTGATTTTATGGGACCATTTCCGAATTTTTTCGAAAATGATAATCATGGGTGTTTTTTTTCAAGTGGAAGCTATTCTTATCATAAGCAAGTTTCATAAATTCTAGAAAAATTTTCCGGTACCTAAGCCATAATATGAGAAAACTTTCTTCATTTGATCTAAAAATAATCCTTGGTGCAGAAATCCGTCGTCGCCGGAGGTCGCCTGGAGTCGAGGCCGCTGAGGTCGCCGCCGGGGACCTGCAAAACGAAGTCCCGTCCGGAGCCGGTGGGGGGTGGCTCCGGCAGGACCCTCCGACGGTCAAGTTCAGTTTTCGGCCAACAGTAATGGAGTGCTCGGAATGAGTTCCGGAGCTTAGAGATGAGGAGGAGAGCTTAGAGAGTCGAGAGTTCAGAGAGCTTAGCCTTAGCGTGTCGGGAGGGTCCTTTATATAGTGGAGCTTGATGGTGACAACTGCAGCCGCGTGCTGGCGGGCCGCTCGAGGTTCGGCGGAGTCAGTCTCACGGGCTGGTGCCGTGTGCGGCGGATTGAGGGTGACAGCCATCGCCGCCTGACAGTGGGTCGCTATCGCCTGCGGCGGACTGACTGATGGTGCGGCGGACTGACTGATGGTGATGGTTGCAGAGCTTGCCGAATGAAGGGTTGAAGGCCTTCGTCGTGTGCCCATTTCGGAGGAGTTCGGGCTCCTGAAGAGGAAGATAGGAGGGAGTTCGGCTCCCATAGGCGTCTGGCTGGAGGTATGCAGCTAAGGCTCGTCCGCTGAAGAGTTCGGCTGCTGAGAATCCGAAGCTCGGCCGTTTGGGGTTCGGCCGGCTGTTGGACTTCGGCTAAGGCTGGGACACTTGAGAGTTCGGTAGGTGCTCGGTCGGCCGAAGTTCGATGAGGGCGACCGCTGAGGAGTTCGGCCGAGTAACGACTGCTGAGGAGTTCGGGCTCCTGAGTGACGACCGCTTGGGGATTCCGCTAAAGCCCGTCCGCTGAGGAGTTCGGCCGCTGAGAGGACTTCATTGAAGCTCGGCCGCTTGGAGTCGGTCCGAAGGAGTTCGGCCGCTTGGAGTCGGTCCGAAGGAGTTCGGCCGTGGGGAGTCCGAAGGAGTTCGGCCGTGGGGAGTCCGAAGGAGTTCGGCCGCCCAGGAAGTTCGGTCTCGACGCTGGGAGTCCGGGAGAAGCTCGGGAGCTGACCAGTTCGGCCTGCTGGAAGAAGCTCGGCCGCTGGGAGTTCGGCTGAAGCCCGTCTGCCGAAGCTCTTCCGCGGCTACTGGTTACATTGGGCTGAGCGTCGGGCCGGGCTTCGGCAGGAGCGGGATTTATCCCCAACAGTAGCCCCCCCACTCCCGAGTTCAAAAATTGAAGGAAGGGAGTACCAAAACAGGCGACTGCCGAAGTCTTCTTCCAGGCTCCGCATTTGTTGCAGCTGAAGCTCGGGGGAGGTCTCATCTCCAGCCAATATTGACGCTGAAGTTGAGGCTGAGGCTTGGGGGAGACCTCATCTCCAGTCGATGTTTGGAGTTGAAATGGAACTCGTTTCCAGCTAAAGTCGATGAAGCTGATGTTGAAGCCGAAGTAAATCTCGCCTCCTACGGTCGAGGTCGGATTTGAGCTCCTCGGGGGCGACATTGTCTTCATCAGCTGAAGTTGACTCGAGGGAGACCTCCTCTCTTGCAGCCGAGGTTGAAGTGCGCGCTCGGGGGAGATCTTATCTCCTGCAGCCGAGCTTCTTCGGGGGAGATCTCGTCTCTAGCCGAGGTTGGTGCTCGCGTTAGGACGAGGTTCTCCTCCTGTTCCTAACCGAGGTTGCTCGGTCGCTCGGGAGAGATCTTATCTCTAGCCGAGGTTGTTGCTCGCGTTAGGACGAGGTTCTCCTCCTGTTCCTAACCGAGGTTCGCGGTCGCTCGGGAGAGATCTTATCTCTAGCCGAGGTTGGTGCTCGTGTTAGGACGAGGTTCTCCTCCTGTTCCTAACCGAGGTTGTTCACGGTCGCTCGGGAGAGATCTTATCTCTAGCCGAGGTTGATTCGGTCGCTCGGGAGAGATCTTATCTCTAGCCGAGGTTGGTGCTCGTGTTAGGACGAGGTTCTCCTCCTGTTCCTAACCGAGGTTGTTCACGGTCGCTCGGGAGAGATCTTATCTCTAGCCGAGGTTTGATTCGGTCGCTCGGGAGAGATCTTATCTCTAGCCGAGGTTGGTGCTCGTGTTAGGACGAGGTTCTCCTCCTGTTCCTAACCGAGGTTGTTCCGGTCGCTCGGGAGAGATCTTATCTCTAGCCGAGGTTGATTCGGTCGCTCGGGAGAGATCTTATCTCTAGCCGAGGTTGAAGTGCGCGCTCGGGGGAGATCTTATCTCCTGCGGCCGAGCTTCACTCGGGGGAGATCTTATCTCCTGCAGCCGAGGTGAGACCGCGCGCTCGGAGAGATTTATCTCCTGCAGCCGAGCTTCCCTCGGGGGAGATCTTATCTCCTGCAGCCGCTCGGGGGAGATCTTATCTCCTGATCTTATCTCCTGCAGCCGAGCTTCCCTCGGGGGAGATCTTATCTCCTGCAGCCGAGGCTTGCCGTAGAGGCTCGATCTCGAGTCTTGCTCTCGTCAGGACGGGGTTCCCCTTCTGTTCCTAATGGGCTGTGGGGGCATGGGGACCGTCGTCCTCGCCTCTTCCCCATCTCGTTTTAGGTGAACGAGGCCTTCGACCTTGCTCGCGTTAGGATGAGGTTCTCCTCCTGTTCCCAACGGGCTGTGGGGGCACATGGGGACCGTCGTCCTCGCCTCTCCCCCCATCCCGTCCTTTGTGGATGGGGCCTTCGACTTTGCTCGCGCTAGGACGAGGTTCTCCTCCTGTTCCTAACGCGGCTGACTGCTTCTTCCCTGTCATCGCATAGTTTTCGCATCCAGAAATGATTTTATTGAGAGGGGAGAGTTTTACCGAGGAGAAGCTGATCGCAGCGCATTTCCGTTCGAGGGTTGTCGGGGTGTTGTTCCTCGGAGTTCCCTCGGGCAGCAAGTCCCGTCCAGACGACCTCCTCTATCTCATGCCGGCCTTCTTAATTTGGAACATGCTTCTCTTGACTTTGTCGCTGGGGACGACAATCACCGATGTAGCTAGCTCCTAGCTCCTCCCCGGGGTGGCGTTGATGACGCCGCGAGGCGGCCGACCTTCTTGTCTTTTCCAGTTACGGCAGCGCCTATAGCCGATCTTCTCCTGCTTCAGACCGACGTCGGAGGAATTTATCCCGTCGTCCCTTTTTGACGAGCTCTTCAATCTCGTCTTGGAGCTGAACGTATTCCTCAGTGTCGTGGCCGTGGTCGCGATGGTAGGGGCTTTACTTGCTTCGATCGCGCACGTTTGGGGAGGCCGTAGTCCTTCAGGTCTTGGCGGCTGGCTCCTAACTTCGCCGAGGATTCGAGTTAGAGGAGCTGGTCGTAGCTGCGGAATCTTTCGGGAGGAGGATTTCTTCGCGCCCTTCTGTCGGGGCTTCCTTTGCGGTGAGCTCGAGAAGTTCGGGCTTCGCTTGCGTGGAGCTTCATTCCGCTTTCCCGCGAAACTTTCCGTGGGAGAACTTCATGCTTCTTTGTCCGGACTTCCCTGCTCGCAGAGAGGGGGTCGGCTTTGCTTGCCCGAACTTTATCGCACCTCCCGTGAATTCGTTGTGGCGACGTACTTGAGGGGGAGTTCGGCCTCGATCGCCCTGGGGCGGTCTCGAGCGCGGCCGAACTTCACTTGGGTGATCTGCTGCGGAGTTCGGAGTCCCTGATGCCGAACTTCATTCCGCGGGGGGGCTTCGTTCCGTCCTTGCCGGCGCCGAACTTCATTTGGAGGTTGAGCTGAGGAGTTCGGCTTTCCACTGAACTTCATTTCGCCTTGATGACGAGCTTTGGGGGGAGCTCGGCTTTTCTTCGAGCCGAACTTCATTCCTCTTTCCCGCGAGACTTGCCGTGGGAGAACTTCCCGCTGCTCTTGTTCGGACGAGTTCGGGCGAGCTCGAGGGGAGCTCGGCTTTTCTTGCCCGAACTTCGTTCCGCCTCCGGTGAACACTTTGTAGGTGGTTCCTTTGGGGGACATACTGGAGCGTGAGTTCGGACCTCACTTGCACCGAACTTCGTTCCGCTTTCCCTGCGGAAAGCTTCCGCGGGAGGACTTCATACTTCTTTGTCGGAGCTTCCTCGATGACGGGCTCATGGGTGGGTTCGGCCTTCCTCGCGCCGAACTTCATTCCGCTTCGGCGGGGGAACTTCTGCTCTCCGTTTCTCTCTTCGGGGCGATTGGGCTCTTCCTTAAGGCTGATTCCTCGCGCCCTCATGGCGGGCTTGCTGGTGGAGTCGCCTACCGGAGGCTGCTGTATAGCCTGCAACGCCTCCGTGAGGCCACGGATCTGTCGGACAAGCAGGCCGAACTGCTTCACATCCACCGCGGGTGCAGGTGGAACCTAGGCCGCCGGGGCTGAAGCAGGAACAGACGGGCCTGGACGGGATCGGGTCGCGGAGGCCGCCGAGCGCCGTGCCGAAGCTCTCCTGGGTGGCGTTTTCTCTTCGGAAGAGAAAAGGAAGATCTCCGGAGAGGGAAGAGAAGGGTCGCCGAGCACTCCTTTAAGAACAAGGGAACCTCGAAGGTTCAGGCCCTCCTTCTAGCGCCAATCTGTTGGTGCAGAAATCTGGTCCTCGCCGGAGGTCGCCGGAGTCGAGGCCGCTGAGGTCGCCGCCGGGGACCTGCAAAACGAAGTCCCGTCCGGAACCGGTGGGGGGTGGCTCCGGCAGGACCCTCCGACGGTCAAGTTAGTTTCCGGCCAACAGTAATGGAGTGCTCGGAATGAGTTCCGGAGCTTAGAGATGAGGAGGAGAGCTTAGAGAGTCGAGAGTTCAGAGAGCTTAGCCTTAGTGTGTCGGGAGGGTCCTTTATATAGTGGAGCTTGATGGTGACAACTGCAGCCGCGTGCTGGCGGGCCGCTCGAGGTTCGGCGGAGTCAGTCTCACGGGATGGTGCCGTGTGCGGCGGATTGAGGGTGACAGCCATCGCCGCCTGACAGTGGGTCGGCTTACTTGAGGGGGAGTTCGGCCTCGATCGCCCTGGGGCGGTCTCGAGCGCGGCCGAACTTCACTTGGGTGATCTGCTGCGGAGTTCGGAGTCCCTGATGCCGAACTTCATTCCGTGGGGGGGGCTTCGTTCCGTCCTTGCCGGCGCCGAACTTCATTTGGAGGTTGAGCTGAGGAGTTCGGCTTTCCACTGAACTTCATTTCGCCTTGATGACGAGCTTTGGGGGGAGCTCGGCTTTTCTTCGAGCCGAACTTCATTCCTCTTTCCCGCGAGACTTGCCGTGGGAGAACTTCCCGCTGCTCTTGTTCGGACGAGTTCGGGCGAGCTCGAGGGGAGCTCGGCTTTTCTTGCCCGAACTTCGTTCCGCCTCCGGTGAACACTTTGTAGGTGGTTCCTTTGGGGGACATACTGGAGCGTGAGTTCGACCTCACTTGCACCGAACTTCGTTCCGCTTTCCTGCGAAAGCTTCCGCGGGAGGACTTCATACTTCTTTGTCGGAGCTTCCTCGATGACGGGCTCATGGGTGGGTTCGGCCTTCCTCGCGCCGAACTTCATTCCGCTTCGGCGGGGGAACTTCTGCTCTCCGTTTCTCTCTTCGGGGCGATTGGGCTCTTCCTTAAGGCTGATTCCTCGCGCCCTCATGGCGGGCTTGCTGGTGGAGTCGCTACCGGAGGCTGCTGTATAGCCTGCAACGCCTCCGTGAGGCCACGGATCTGTCGGACAAGCAGGCCGAACTGCTTCACATCCACCGCGGGTGCAGGTGGAACCTAGGCCGCCGGGGCTGAAGCAGGAACAGACGGGCCTGGACGGGATCGGATCGCGGAGGCCGCCGAGCGCCGTGCCGAAGCTCTCCGGGGTGGCGTTTTCTCTTCGGAAGAGAAAAGGAAGATCTCCAAAGAGGGAAGAGAAGGGTCGCCGAGCACTCCTTTAAGAACAAGGGAACCTCGAAGGTTCAGGCCCTTCCTCTAGCGCCAATCTGTTGGTGCAGAAACTGGTCGTCGCCGGAGGTCGCCTGGAGTCGAGGCCGCTGAGGTCGCCGCCGGGGACCTGCAAAACAAAGTCCCGTCCGGAAGCCGGTGGGGGGTGGCTCCGGCAGGACCCTCCGACGGCTCAAGTCAGTTTCTGGCCAACAGTAATGGAGTGCTCGGAATGAGTTCCGGAGCTTAGAGAAGAGGAGAAGAGCTTAGAGAGTCGAGAGTTCAGAGAGCTTAGCCTTAGTGTGTCGGGAGGGTCCTTTATATAGTGGAGCTTGATGGTGACAACTGCAGCCGCGTGCTGGCGGGCCGCTCGAGGTTCGGCGGAGTCAGTCTCACGGGATGGTGCCGTGTGCGGCGGATTGAGGGTGACAGCCATCGCCGCCTGACAGTGGGTCGGCGGATTGAGGGTGACAGCCATCGCCGCTGACTGATGGTGATGGTTGCAGAGCTTGCCGAATGAAGGGTTGAAGGCCTTCGTCGTGTGCCCATTTCGGAGGAGTTCGGGCTCCTGAAGAGGAAGATAGGAGGGAGTTCGGCTCCCATAGGCGTCTGGACTGGAGGATATGCAGCTAAGGCTCGTCCGCTGAAGAGTTCGGCTGCTGAGAATCCGAAGCTCGGCCGTTTGGGGTTCGGCCGGCTGTTGGACTTCGGCTAAGGCTGGGACACTTGAGAGTTCGGTAGGTGCTCGGTCGGCCGAAGTTCGATGAGGGCGACCGCTGAGGAGTTCGGCCGAGTAACGACTGCTGAGGAGTTCGGGCTCCTGAGTGACGACCGCTTGGGGATTCCGCTAAAGCCCGTCGGCCCTTGGAGCGGTCCGAGGAGTTCGGCCGCTGAGAGGACTTCATTGAAGCTCGGCCGCTTGGAGTCGATCCGAAGGAGTTCGACCGTGGGGAGTCTGAAGGAGTTCGACCGTGGGGAGTCCAAAGGAGTTCGGCCGCCCAGGAAGTTCGGTCTCGACGCTGGGAGTCCGGGAGAAGCTCGGGAGCTGACCAGTTCGGCCTGCTGGAAGGAAGCTCGGCCGCTGGGAGTTCGGCTGAAGCCCGTCTGCCGAAGCTCTTCCGCGGCTACTGGTTACATTGGGCTGAGCGTCGGGCCGGGCTTCGGCAGGAGTGGGATTTATCCCCAACATTACCCATAAGTTATCCACACCAATCCTCAGAGTAGGAGTAAGTGTCCAATAGATTCAAACAAATCTTGGAGAACTGATGCCAATCATCGGTGAAACTAGTTGATGCACTTTGGGCTTACCGCACTACCTACAAAACCCACCTAAGAATGTCTCCTTATAAGATTGTGTTTGGAAAATAATGTCACTTGCCTATTGAGTTAGAACATAAAGCCATGTGTACAATAAAGAAATTAAATATGGACCTAGACATAGGCAAAAACTATAGGAAGCTTCAGATCAATGAATTAGAAGAACTGAGAAATGAAGCTTATGAGAATGGCAGGGTATACAACAAACGGATGAATGTATTTTATGATCAAGCAATTCATAGAAAATCTTTTACTCCTGAATAAAATGTTCTTTTGTATAATTCAAGGTTACATCCTTTTCCTAGAAAGCTTAGGTCTAGATAGATAGGACCTTTCTTTGTTAAAGAAGTTTTTCCATACGGAGCTGTAGAGATTGAAAACCCTAGCAATGGTGTTATTTTTAAAGTTAATGGTCAACAATTGAAACCATTCTTGAAATTACCCATAGAATCTATGGAGGAAGCCATGGTTCTTTATGAACCAACATATCGCAGTTAGTCTATCATCACTGTTTAGTCTGGCTGAAGATTTTAAACTTAGCGCTTGTTAGGAGGCAACCCAATATTTAGTTTTTTTTCATATAATTTATTTTTTTAAATTTATTTTCTCTTTAGGATATGTTGAATAAGTTGGAGGGAGAGCCTAAATTCTCAAAGGCATATGCTGGATCAAAAATATACGAGTCAGGTGTACTCTTTCATGTTCTTTATTACACCCTTTATTTTTTTTTCTCCATTAAGGAGAATATCAATTATGTTGGGGGGAGAAAAAAAAAATTTTAAATTTTTTTAAGTCCTCAAAAAAGTTAGTATTTAGTATTTAGACATCTGATTATATTTAAGAATCAAATTAAACTAAGCATTTTTTAAAAAAAAATTGATGCACAGATCTGAGAATCTGTGAGATATTGAAGGATCAAGTATAATAAAATCCAATAAAGAGTTAACTCTAGAACATAAAAAGTTTTTATTTGAGCATTTCTAATTTTTCTACTAGCATCAAAAAAAAGTCTACATTTTATGGGCTTGTGTAGGATAACTATACATTTCTTCATATAAAAAAATTATTTTAATAAAATAGTTTTCAAGTACTTCTCACTGAGTAACTGGGCCTCTTTGCCTAAGCAAGCATTGAGTTTTGCATCAAAAGATGGGAAGGACAAAGAAGCTCATTGTACAGCTAGTCTTAACTCATAGCCTATTTGATTCCAGCTAGTAAGCCCGAGGGGTATTCTATACCTAGTGCCCTAAAGCTAACTGATTTGTAAGTCATTGACCCAAGACTCGCTATATGGATTAAATAGAAAGCATAAGGAATTAAGACACTCATTAGTGGTACAATATTTAAAAAAAATATATTAATTTTCCATCGAGTAATCGAATCTCATTGCCTAAGTAAGCAATGATGTTCGCATCAAAAAATTGGCAATGTAAAAATAAAAATCAATAAATAAAGGGGGGAAGTAGCAATATACTTGCCTATATGAAAGTTTAGACAAATCAAAGATAAAGGTAGGATAATTTAGAAAAAAATTTTAAAAAAAATTAATATTCTTTACTTAATTTTTTTATTGATAAGTATTAATATTCCAATGATATACCTCACTTATACTCTACTGAATATCAATGGCCATTTTGAAAATTGCTTAGGTAAAATTCGAAACTTTAAAGTTAAAAGGTATTTAAAACTAAATTCTTTCTTTACTTGAGGACGAGCAAAGTTTAAGTTGGAGGATATGATAAGTATCATAAATTCACCAATAAAAGTATTAATTTATTAATTAATTCATATTAATTTTTAAGAATTAATGATCAATTTATATATATTTTTGAGAAATTCATATTTTTAATAATTAAAAAATAATTAAAAAATAATAAAAATAAAAAAATAAAATTTTATAATTAATGAAAAGAGATTATTTTTTTGATCATAATAAAATAAGTTTCATGCAAAACAGAGCTAAAACGGAGAAGATATGAATTTCTAAAGAAATAAAATAAATAAAAATTAAATAAAAAATAACATACAGCTCAGTCGGCTCAAGCCGCCATGCCATATCAATCGACATGTCCAAATGCATCGAGCTAAGCTGATGAAGCCAGTGCACCAAGCCAGTAATGTTAGCCAACTCAACCATGGAAGCCATCAGCCGATCCACGATCCAAGCATGAATCGCTACCTCAGCAAAAATCGATGAATCACGGAGCGACACGTGATGGACCTAGACCCTTAAAGGGTTCACAAAAAATCTATCATGGCTCATACAACATTTTGGACTTTTCACTTGATGATCAAAGGCTCTAATTTGTTGTGGTGTGCGGTGCAGCCGGTCCATACGGTCCATGGGAATAGTAATTGCATGATTGAATGGCTGTAGCAGCTTACGATCAAGATCGAATGGTGGAGGTTTAAAATCGAATTTGATTCTAAATCAACTTCATGCGGATCGCCATCCAACGATAGCGCTCGATCTAAGAGATGATCTGATGATCCAGAATGCTTTCGATAGTGATCAGGACTCCCAACATGCGATCGGCGGCCAAATTTTCTCCATCAATGTGCGATCAATGGCCATAATTTAATCTGACTTGATCTGGATCGATATGCATCTAATTTTGGCATTTTTTGGATTGTTTGATCCATATCTGATGGCCAAATTTTATCCAGAGTAATAGAATTTATCCAGGACTTCTTTTAATCTGATTTTTACTCAAATTTCTCCATATTTTGACCATCAAAAACCTCCTTAGTCCCACATTGCCTGCAGAAAAAGTCTCAAGCCTTCCAACACCTATAAATAAGACTCCAGACCTCTAGAGTTTAGAATCTTCGATCAAGGTGAAGCTTCGGTATAAAATGAAACCAAGCTTTGAATTAGAGGCTATTTCAATGCAATATTTATTTTCATGTTCTTTAATTTCATGCTCTTTATTTTTGTTGCAATTTAATTTTTGCACTTTAATTATAGCCTTTTATTTTATTGCAAGTAGATACTAAGATGTAACTAGTAGATCTTAGTACCAAGTTTAAATTTCTACACCTTTTGATTTTCGCCTTTTCCGATTTCACTTTTGATTTCAAAACTCTTCTCAAATTTTTTTCTTTAAAAAAATCAAAGATTTCAAAACTAAAACACTACCTTTCTTGTGGATTCGATCCAATTCACTCCTAGCTATGTATTTTTAATTATTTTAAGAAGTCAGATTAAACTGATAAACACGGTGTCTTAATAATAAGATCGCGATCCTATCAATGTGTATTACAAGTATTAGCCAATTCTGGCTTATATGGCACACATATCTAATAAACTCCCACTTGACCTAAAGCTAATTGGCTACAAATCCAAGTCTCATTTTTTGAAGGTGGGTTTCAATCTTCTGCTGGCCCAACAGCTTTGTGTGTGGGTCTATCGCATTATCTACAGAGTTGACTCTCTTGACCTCGACATAACCTTTCTCGAGATAATTGTGGATGAGGTGGTATCGTCGCTCGATGTGCTTGAATTTCTGGTGAGACCTCGGCTCCTTAGCGAGGCATATGGTACTATTGTTATCATAGTACAGAGGAATGGCATCTGATAGCATCACTCTGATCTCTATGGCAAATTTCTTATAACAAAATGCCTCCTTCGTAGCTTCTGATGCAGCGATGTATTCTGCTTCCATGGTGGAATCTACTATCACTGTCTGCTTGAAACTCTTTCAACTAATAGCACCACCATTACACACAAACAAACTCTAAAATATTGACTTTTGATCATCTATATCGGACATAAAATCTGAGTCTGTATACCCCTGGACTTGGAGTTTTTCATTACCAAAAACCAACAACATATCCTTAGTTCTTCTCAAGTGCTTAAGGATACATTTTACAGAAGTCCAGTATTCTTCACCTGGGTTTGACTGATATCTGCTTGTGACACTCATAGCATGGGCTATATCAGGTCGTGTACATAACATGGCAAACATAAGGCTCCCTATTGCTGAAGAATAAGGGATCCTACTTATGCATTCAATCTCTTCTGGTGTGTTGGGACACATTTTTTTGGAGAGATGAATGCCATGTCTGAAGGATTCCAATCTCCTCTTGGAGTTTTCTATGCTAAACCTCTTTAGCACTTCCTCTATGTACATCTTCTGTGAAAGACCTAGCATCCTATTCGGTCTATCTCTATAGACCTTAATTCTTAGAATGAAAGATGCTTCTCCTAGGTCTTTTATGGAGAATTCTTTGGATAACCACATTTTAACTATGGTCAACATGGGAATATCATTCCTAATAAGGAGGATATCATCAATGTACAGTATGAGGAAGACAATAGCGCTCCCACTGACTTTTTTGAAAATATATGGTTTCTTCTAGTTTTTGATAAAACCAAATAATTTGATCACATCATTAAATCGAGCATTTCAGCTCCAAGATGCTTGCTTAAGTCCATATATGGACCTTTGCAGCTTGCATACTTTATGATCAGCATCACTAGATGTAAAACCTAGCGGCTGTTCCATATAGATATCTTTCTCAAGGTATCCATTTAAGAATGATATTTTCACATTCATTTACCATATTTCATAATTGAAATAAGCTGCAAGCAATATGTGGATGGATTTTAGCATAGCTGCTGGCGAAAAGGTATCCTGATAGTTAATGCCTTCGCACTGACTATAACCTTTTGCCACTAATCTATCTTTAAATGTCTCCACGATCTCATTTGCACCAATCTTTCTCATGTAGATCCATTTACACCTAATAGGTGCTATAGCTTTCGGTGGATCTACCAAGGTCCAGACTTGGTTTGAGTGAATCGAGTCAATTTCTGACTTCATTGCCGCTAACCATTTCTTGGAATCGATATCTGATATTGCCTCATCATAGGTTTTGGGATCATCATCATAAACCCCATTACCTACGAGAAATATTTTCTCTACTTCCTCTGAGATAGTACCTAAGTACCTCTCAGAGGGATGAAAATTTTTTTTCGATCTATGAGATGGAGAAGGTAGTGATTGTATTGGCTCAACCTGATTTGGTTTCATAGGGTCCTTAGCTCATTGCTCTTGTGAGACTTTCTCCTCGAGTTTGATCTACTTTCCAATGTCGCTATCTTGAATAAAATATTTTTCAAGAAAGATAGCATGCCGACTCACAATCACATTATAGTCTTCTGAAATATAGAAATAATATCCTAATGACTCTTTAGGATATCCTATAAATTGAGTTTTAAAGGACCTATACTCTAACTTGTCCGCTTGTTATCTTTTGACATGAGCCGGACAACCCCGAATTCTAAGATGACATAGACTTGGTTTCTTACCATGTCATATCTCATACAGTGTAATAGAAATGGTTTTAAAGGGAACCCTATTCAGTAAATATATAGTAGTTAATAGACTATGTCCCCCAAAAAAAATGGGAAGATCTATGAAGCTCATCATGGATCGTACCATATCTAATAGGATCCAGTTCCTTCATTCTGAAATTCTGTTGAGTTGAGGTATTTCAGATGGAGTCCATTGAGAGATTATGTCATTTTGCTTGAGATAGTCGAGAAATTTTTGACTAAGGTACTCACCTCCTCGATCTAATTGAAAAATCTTAATGAATTTTTTAGTTTGCTTTTCTACTTCATATCTAAATTTCTTAAACTTTTCAAAGGCTTCAGACTTGTGTCTCATAAGATACACGTACCCATATTGAGATAAGTCATCGGTAAAGATTATGAAGTAGACAAAGTTGCCTCTAACTGGCACATCAAAAGGGCCGCACATATCAGTATGTACTAGGGCAAGTAGATCTATGGCCCTTTCCCCATGTCCCACAAAAGAGAGCTTAGCCATTTTGCCATGAAGACCTGATTCACAAATTGGATATGACTCAGAAGTCAACGGACTCAATAGTCCAATTTTCTCCAATTTGTTAATCCTATCTTCTACTATATGACCTAGCCCTAGGTGCCATAGATACCTATCATTTGGACTATCTTTGGGTCATTTTGATCTTATGGCATTCACATTTTGCTCGATATTAAAAATAGATACATCAATATGTAACTGATACAAATCATTAATGAGGAAACCACTTGCAATTTTATTTCTTTCATAAAGAATATTATAATGGTCTTTAAGAAAACTAATTACATAGCCTTCTTATGCTAAACATGAAATAGAAATCAAATTCCAGCTTACGACAAGCACATAATAACAATCCATAAGTACTAAATCTATGCCAGACAGTAGTCGAAGAGGGTAGGTTTGTTAGATACATGTGTGCTCTAGAAGCCAGAATTGGCTAACACTTGTAATACACTTCTAGAGGCAAAATTATAATTTTAACTATAAATAATAAAATGGGTTATTTTCTATCATATATGTGTATTTAGTGTCTGTGATACATCCCTTGAGTGAATGGTAATGATAATTCTTATTTTCAAGAATTAAAAATTTAAGACAATAATTTTCATTATTAACTCATAAAATGGTCTTGACTGTAGGATCATCATAAGATTGGTGATTGATCTGAAAGGTTAGTATACAATCACTTCTTTTTAGTAGATGAATCTTGAGTCTACGGTGTAGAGACACCAGAGCGAAAGTACAGGACTCCTAAGAGAATGAGGACACTGAGCGTGACTACCTTGAGTAGTCATAAGGAAGTCTACCTTCTCATCGATGACTGATCCAAAGCTGCAGTGGTGTGTCTGGTTCTTTGACCTGAGGTGCATCGGTAGTTCACCTTGAGGGTGTTATAGTTTGACTACACCATGACTCAATCTCCTAGCCATTCGGAATCCTGAGGTGTATATTGGCTATAGCATGTTCATTATAGGAATTGGATTGCACTAAGATGGAATCTATCTACCTCGATGGATGAGGAGCAGTCCTATGATGATCATGAAAATCAAGTCTATAAGCCCATGGCCATGGCAGAGAGTGAAATAATAGAAAGAGTTTCTATTAAGGTTTTCACATCGGACTTGAATCAAATGATTAAATCATATGATAGAAATTAGGGTTTGATGAGTTCACCTTAACCCTAATCTGATCGGGACTCAAGATAGAAGAACTTAATCACACAAGTAGCTGCACCGAAGAGGTTCATTTTTAGTTTTGATGGGATTGCCACCATATACTGCTAGGTGTCACTGGTGGATTTTGGGAGCAATTAGAATGATTTAGATGATCGATCATTCTAGTTGTCTGAATCAAAAGAGTTCTGATCCATCGAAAGGAGTTTCGATGATGTCGATGATGGAGATCATGACATATCCCATTACCATATAGAACTGAACCTAACTAGATCACACAAACAAGGGTTTGGATCTGGATATCATCAATTGGACTAACCTAGTTCAATTGATTTGAATTAGATTCAATTAGGTTCAAGAAAATCATGCTAGCACATGATTGAGTCTAATATTCTTCTTTTTCTATCATTAAAAATTGTCTCGACTGAGTCAAATGAGTTTGTGCTCACTTAGGTACCTTTACCTAATCTGACTAGAGCTTGTCTAGATTAGAAAAGGATTGTCTTAATTTATGAGATAAGTTTGAGACAACACCTACCATTTTCCATCACCTGCTAATTCTTGTCCTTTGACTTTGGTCAAACGTTGACCTTTGACCCTTGGACATCTGCCCATGTGTCATGCACATATTGGAGAGCAGATAAGGGCTTGTCCCCTTATAGGATTTTGGAAAGGAGGGGGAGCATGCCTAAGATGGCATGCGCCCATGGATAGGGATGTCTGTAGTCTCATATAGATGGGACTCCAGGTTGCTTCTTGGATTCAAACTAGGTGACCCTCACCTATAGACTTTGACCAATTTTAGATGCCACCTAAGGATGAATCTATAGGTCACTCATCTGATTGGATCAGGTGATGTCATCTCACCAATCAGATTTAGATCTGATTGAATGAAGCAACGTGATTGGCCGGGGTGATGTGGCAATGCATGGCGCAGTAGGGTCTATATAAAGACCTATCTGTGCCCAACTTTCATAGAATTTTTCTCTTAGCCACACCCCAAGGCTGCCCCTCTCCCTCCTCCGTGCCACCATTCTAATCTTCTCTCTCCTCTCCATGCCCAAGAAAGTTGGGCCCTTCAGATTAGTGCGATTCAAGCAAGAAAAGGTTGACAAGAAAGAAAAAAGGCAGCACTGCTACAGAGACGACAGCAGATCTTCAAAAGGAGTTTCGAAGATCCTCTAACTCAGATTTAGATCTAATTTTTGGAGACATGATAAAAAAGGAGAAGATCTCCAGATCTAGCCTGAGTTGATATCAATAGAGGCCAAGCGCTTGCGTGGCTAGATCCAGAACCTCAGGCTATCAGTAGATCATCAATAGGTAATCGAATTACCCATATCAAAGTAAAAGTAATTTAAATTTAATTTAATTTAATTTTTTTATTTATTAGATCATAAAATTAGATCTAAAAAATATTAGATCTAATTTAGATCTAAGAAAATTTTTTTGAAATATGCCTCCTGATCCAATCAGATTTGAACGAACCTGACCCGAAGAAAATCAGATTTTCCCTTTCAACTGGTATCAGAGCCAGGTTTTCATAAAATTTATTTAGATTTAATTTAATCTAATAAATTAGTGATTTTAGATATTACATAAGATATGATTAGATCTAAAATTAAAAAATTAAAAAATTAAAATTAATTAATCTAGATCTAATATGTATGAGATACATAACTAGACTAGGAATAGAATTATTCTATGTGTAGTCTAGTATAATCATAATTTATATTTGATTAAATATGATTTTTAGATTAATTTATTTGCTATTTTTTGATCTTATAAATATTATAATCAGATCTAAAAATAGAAAATAAATTTAATTTAATTTATTCATATGAGATATGATAGTTGTATGTTTAGACTAGTTGTAGAATAGTTCTACAAATAGGTCTAGATTAAATTTTATTTGATAAGATCAAATTTAAATTTAATTTTTTAGATGATTATGAGATAATTTAGATCTAAAAATATGCATGCATGATATGAGATGTATGCAAAATATATTTTAATTAGATCAATTTTTTATATGAGATATATGCTTAGATCTAATTAGTTTTGTAGATTAGTTATATTTCTGATTAAGGCGTTCTCCTTGGCCGTCCGATCATAAGAATAAAGTAGGATTTAAAGACCCTCTCCTCTCATTCGATGGGATGTTCTTATGATGTGTAGGGGTGCTGCGCGTTCGTCCTTAATCAAAAATTGAAAACTTACTTTCTGCAAAACCCTAGATCCTGAAATCCTAGGATCTTATTTACATATTTTATTTATGAACCCTAAACTTAATTAAGAATTAAGATTATGAAATATATTAGGTCTAAAATTAAGAATTTTTAGATCTAAGACATATTCATAAAATTGGGTTCGGCTTGGGTAGCTCAATTAGGTCTAAGCGGTTGATCAAACCGAATCAAGAGTTGGTTAGATGGGATCAACAATGCTTAAATTGACCAGCCTAATAGGATTAAGTCTGGGTCAAGATCGAGTCACATGAGTGATCGATCAAGCTAAGACCTAATTAGGCTCAGTGGTTAGAGTCTGGATTGTAGGCTAATCCGATTGGTTCTGGCTCAATAATTTGGTGTCTAAGGTAAGTTTGGCAGATACGATCGACTGATTTTTAATTGAAAGCTACTCGACTCGAATGCGTTCTTATCGAGTTAATGGCATATCCCTTCCACCGAGTCTCACTTACCTGGCCATGTTTGTTGACTCAGTTCTGATCTGAGGTGGTCAATAATCCGAGCTAACCCATGCCACTAGGTTAGTCATAATGGTTATGACTATGTCAAGTCTAGTTTAATGAGACCTAAATCAAATCTCCCTAAGAAAAGATTAAGTCTAAGGTCTTCCACCATTGTAGATGTGCGGGCCCTTTGCAGGGTTGATTATTCTTGACTGGTTACAGTGGCTCAGTTGCACCGAAAAGATGCAACCATGTCTATTAGGCATTGGATGCTATAGGCTGGAGGATGGAATTGGGCTCAATATTTCTGGATACGGTGAGAGACTCAATTAGGAAATCCAATCTATGCAAATGGTGGGTCTGACTTAACTAAGGAGTGGATCAATATTCTGGACACGGATGAGATTCATGAATTAGAGACCAAGTTTGGGTGCATCATGATTAGAGAATCATTGAACAAGAGTTGTTCACTCATTGGCTAACCCATCACCAATAACTGTTAGGTGAGGTGATGAGTCAGTTGGTGGGACCGCACCACCCACTAGAAATCAGTAATCATGGAGATTTTTGCATCTCTACAGAGGGAGTGTAGGGATCCGAAAAAATAGTAGAAGCTAATTTATTTAAAAATAAAATTTCTAAATAAATTGGTTAAGTCTTAATTACAATATCTAACTAGAAACTTTGACTCTCTATAGAAAAATGTCTGCATCCAATCCACTAGCACGAATCCTGGACACCCATAGACTGACCGGACCAAATTACAAGGATTGGCTCCAGAACTTCAAAATCATTTTGGGATTTCTGAGAAGTTAACTCATGTATTAGACCAGGACCCTTCCACCTTACCAGCTCGTCCATCCGCTGAAGCAGAGAGCATCTCTGGATAAGTGGATAGACGAATGATAACAAGGCCAGATACTACATGTTGGGCTCGATGTCTGATGAACTTCAGCATGCCAACATGAAGATATCAAGACTGCTCGCCAAATGTTGGCTCACCTATAGGAGATGTTTGGTGAACAGAGTCGCGCAGCCAAGTATCAAGTCACTAAATGACTATTCAAGGCTAAGATGCGTGATGGACAGTCAGTCCAAGATCATTGTCTGATGATGATCAAGGACTTGGAAGAGCTTGAGAAGCTCGGAGTGAGGTTGGACTTGGATCTACAGAATGATATAATTCTGCAATCCTTGACTGATGCATATGGGCAGTTCATCATGAACTACCATATGCATAAACTTCAAAATTCTTGGCCGAACTTATGAACATGCTGGTTACCGCTGAGCTTTCCATGAAAGGTTCTAAAGGCTCAGTACTTGCTATGGAATGGACTTCTTCCAAGAGAAAGTCTTTTGGAAAGAAGAAGAAGTCTGTGAAAAAGCAGAAGGTGGAAGGAGGAAAGAAGAAAAAGGATAGAGCTGAAGAAGAAGGCCGCTGACAAAGAAAAGTATTTTCATTGCAACAATGACGGCCACTGAAAGCGGAACTGCCCTACTTACCTGGCCACCCTAAAGAAGAAGGAGGCAGGTCCTTCTGGAGGTATGCTCGTTATTGAGTCTAACCTTATGATTTCTTCTGCATCCAGTTGGGTGCTTGACTCTGGTTCTAGTGCTCACTTGTGCACTTTCATGCAGGATCTTGAGGATAGCAGGAGGCTGAGGGATGGTGAGATGATCCTGCGCATCGAAAATGGAGCAAGAGTTGCTACCATGGCCATGAAAACATACCCTCTTCGACTACCATCTGGTTTAGACTTAGTATTAAAAGACTGTTATTATGTGCCTGCAGCAAGCAGGAATTTGATTTCTATTTCTTGCCTTGCATTAGAAGGCTATGTAATTAGTTTTCTTAAGGACCATTGTAACATTCTTTATGAAAGAAATAAAATTGCAAGTGGTTTTCCTTATTAACGATCTTTATCAGTTACATGTTGATGTATCTATTTTTAATTTCGAGCAAAATGTGAATGCCATAAAATCAAAATGACCTAGGGATAGTCCAAATGATAGGTATCTATGGCACCTAAGACTAGGTCATATAGCAGAAGATAGGGTTAACAAATTGGAGAAAAATCAGGCTATTGAGTCCGTTGACTTTCTGAGTCATATCCAATTTATGAATCCTGTCTTCATGGCAAAATGACTAAGCTCCCTTTTGTAGGACATGGAGAAAGGGCCATGGATCTTCTTGCCCTAGTACATACTGATGTGTGTGGCCCATTTGATGTGCCTGGCTAGAGGCAACCTTTAGTCTACTTCATAACCTTTACCGATGATTTATCTAGGTATGGGTATGTGTATCTTATGAGACACAAGTCTGAAGTCTTTGAAAAGTTCAAGGAATTCAGACATGAAGTAGAAAAGCAAACTGAAAAACTCATTAAGGTTCTTCGATCAGATCGAGGAGGTGAATACCTTAGTCGGGAAAATTCTTGGACTATCTCAAGAAAAATGGCATAGTCTCTCAATGGACTCCACCAGGAACACCTCAACTCAACGGGGTTTCAGAATGGAGGAATCAGACCTCTATTAGATATGGTCCGATCCATGATGAGCTTCACAGACCTCCCTGATTTTCTTTGGGGAATACTATTTGTTAACTGCAATATACTTACTGAATAGGATTCCTTCTAAAATCATTCCTACCACACCGTATGAGATATGGCATGGTAAGAAACCAAGTCTGAGTCATCTCAGAATTTGAGGTTCTCCGGCTCATGTCAAAAGACAACAAGCAGACAAGTTAGACTTTAGGTCCTTTAGAGCTCGATTCATAGAATATCCTAAAGAGTTATTAGGATATTATTTCTACATTCTAGAAGATCATAATGTGATTATGAATCGACATGCCATTTTTCTTGAAAAATAATTTATTCAAGATGGCGACATTGGAAAGCAGATTAAGCCTGAAGAGAAAGTCTCACAAGAGTAACGAGCTAAGGACCAAATGGAACCAAATTAGGTTGAGCCAATCCACATACTACCTCCTCCACCTCGTAGATTGGAAAGGATTTTTCATCCCCCTGAGAGGTACTTAGGTACTATTTCAGAGGATGTAGAGAAAATGTTCCTTGTAGGTAATGGGGTTCATGGTGATGATCCCAAAATCTATAATGAGGCGATATCAGATATTGACTCCGAGAAATGGTTAGAGACAATGAAGTCAGAAATTGACTCGATGCACTACCAAGTTTGGACCCTGGTAGATCCACTAGAAGGTATAGTACCTATTAGGTGTAAATGGATCTACAAGAGAAAGATTGGTGCAGATGGAAATGTGGAGACATTCAAGGCTAGATTAGTGGCAAAAGAATATAGTCAATGTGAAGGCATTAACTATCAAGATACATTTTCGCCAGTAGCTATGGTAAAATTCATTCGTACATTGCTTGCTGTTGCAGCCTATTTCAATTATGAAATATAGAAAATGGACATAAAAATGGCATTCTTAAATGGATATTTTGAGAAAGATATCAATATGGAACAGCCGCTAGGTTTCACATCCAGTGATGATGATCACAAGATTTGCAAGCTGCAAAGGTCTATATATGGACTTAAGCAAGCATCTCGAAGCTGGAATACTTATTTTAATGATGTGATCAAATTATTTGGTTTCATCAAAAATGAGGAAAAGCCATGTGTCTTCAAAAAGGTCAGTAGGAGCACTGTTGTCTTCCTCGTATTGTACGTGGATGACATTCTCCTTATTGGGAATGATATTCCCATGTTGACCACAGTTAAAATGTGGTTATCCAAAGAATTCTCCATAAAAGACCAGGAGAAGCATCTTTTATTCTAAAAATTAAGGTCTATAGAGATAGACCGAATAGGATGCTAGGACTTTCACAAAAGATGTACATAGAGGAAGTACTAAAGAGGTTTAGTATGGAAAACTCTAAGAGGGGTTTAGTATCCTTCAGACATGGTATTCATCTTTCCAAGAAATGTGCCCTAGCACACCTGAGGAAATAGAATGCATGAGCAAGATCCCTTATGCTTTAAGCAATAGGGAGCCTATGTATGCCATTGTTATGTACACGACCTGATATAACCATGCTGTGAAGTGTCACGAGCAGATATCAATGTTGATATATGTGCCCTAGAAGCCAGAATTGGCTGACACTTGTAATACACTTCTAGGGGCAAAATTGTAATTTTGACTATAATTAATGAAATGGTTATTTCTATCACACATGTGTATTTAGTGTCTGTGATACATCCTTTGATTAATGGTAATGATATTCCATATTTTCAAGAGTTTGAAATTTAAGACATGAATATCATTATTAACTCATAAAATAGCTCCTGACCATAGGATCATCACGAGGATGGTGATTGATCCGGAAGTTGTGTACGATCGCTTCTCTTTTAGTAGATGAGTCTTGAGTCTACGGTGTGGAGAACACGGAGCGAGAGTACAGGTACTCGTTAGAGAACGAGGCACTGAGCTGACCACCTCGATAGTCATTAGGGAGTCTACCTTCTCGTCAATGACTGACTCGATGCTGCAGTAGTGTATCTGGTTCTTTGACCTGAGATGTCATCGGCAGTTCACCTTGAGGGTGTATAGTTTGACTACACCATTACTCGTCTCCTAGCCATGGAACCCTGAGGTGTATGTTGGCTATGACATGTTCATTGTAGGAACTGGATTGCATCAAGATGGGATCTATCTACCTCGGTGGTAGAGGAGTGCCCTATGATGATCATGAGAATCAAGTCCTGAAGCCCATGGCCATGACAGAGTGAAATAATAGAAAGAGTTTCTATTTAGATTTTCTTACATTGGACTCGAATCGATGAATTACATCATATGACAGAGCGGGTTGACGAGTTTACCTTAACCCTAATCTGATCGGGGCTCAAGATGAGAGAAACTTGAATCACCACAGTAGCTGCACCAAGATTCGCATTCAGCTCTGATGGGTTGCCACCATATACTGCTAGGTGTCACTGGTGGATTTTGGGAGCAATTAGAATGATTTTAGATGATCGATCATTCTAGCTGTTCGAATCAGAAGAGTTCTGATCCATCGAAAGGAGTTCGATGAGTGTCTATGATAGAGATCAGACATATCCCATTACCATACAGAACTGAACCTAACTGGGTCACACAAACAAGGTTTGAATCTGGTGATCATCAATTGAACTATCTAGTTCAATTAATCTGAATGAGATTCAATTAGGTCAAGGAAATCTGCTTAGCACTCGATTGAACCTAACGTTCTTTCTTTACTATCACAAATAAGTTTGTCCTGCACTGAGCCAAAGGAGTTAGTGCTCAATCAGAGGCTTCATATGGTCTGACTGGAGGTTGTCCAAGTCGAATAGGTTGTCTATTTGAAGACATTACTGCCATTTTTGGTCACCTGCCCATTTCTTGTTCTTTGACTTTGGTCTAAAAGTCTACCTTGACTGGTTCAAACGTTGACCACTGACCCTTTGACTTTTGACCACATGTCATGCACTTATTAGAGAGCTGGTGGGCTTGTCCCCCTGCCAGAACTGCAAGGAGAAGGGCGCACGCCAAGGTGGCGTGAGCCCAAGTAGGAGCGCCTAGGAGTCCTTGTTGGACAAGGACTCCACCTCCCTTGGATTCCAATCAAAGTTCTACTAAGAAGCCAGTTTGACTGGTCTTAGGTGCCCTCTAAGGAGGAATCTAGGGGTCTCTATTCCAATCAATCAGATTTAGATCTGATTTCATAAAGGGTTTGTGATTGGTTGAAGAGAGGAGTTGGATCACAAGGGTCTATAAATAAGACCCTGCGCCAACCCTAATCCTAATGAATGAGATTTCCCATGCCCCAAGGCTGCCCTCTCCCTCCTTCTCCATGCCATAGTCTCTTCTCCCCTGCTCTCCAATGTCCAAAAGTGTGTTTGGATTCAGTTTGGTGCGATTCAGATCAAGGAAGGCGATCAAAAGCAAGAAGGCTGCGCGCTGCAAAGGACTGACTGCAGATCTTCAAAAGAGTTTTGAAGATCCTCCGATCAGATCCAGATTTGATTTTGGAGGTTGATAGAGAGAAGAGGATCTCCAGATCCAATCCAATGTGGATACCGGTAGAGGCCAGGCGCTTGCGTGGCTAAGATCCAGAACCTTCTGCTGCAATCAGGATTCACACAGTAATAGGATTACCCAAATCAGATAAATTGAATTGATTATAATTTATCTTGTTTTATTTATTATTAAAATAATAAGAATCAGATCTAAAAACATATCAAGATCTGATTTAGATCGAGAAAATTTTGAAAATAATCTCTTGATCAATCAGATCTGGACGAACCTGACCGGAAATCAGGATTTCTTCAACTGGTATCAGAGCCATGGTTACTAGATTGTTTAGAACTGATTTAATTTTATTTAATTAGAAAATAAAGTGATGTTTCAGATGTCACATGAGATGTTATCAGATCTGAAATCAGAAAAATTAAAATTAAAATGATTTGGATCTAAAACAGAAAGATATGCATGACTAGTTCTAGAATAGAATAGTTCTATATAATAGTTTTGCATGTCTTGATTTAATCTGATTATTAAATCATATTTAGATCTTCTTATTTACTGTTTTCTGATTTATAAAGTATATAATAACATCTGATAAACAGCAAAAAAATATTTTAATTTAAATATCATATGAGATATGATAGATGCATGACTAGACTAATTATGTAAGAGTTCTACATAATTGTCTAGATTAGAATATTTTGATTAGATCAATTATTAATCTAATTTTTTATAGGATTATTATGTGATAATTTAGAATCTGAAAACTGCATGATTGATACATGAGATGTATGCAAATATTGCCTTTGATTAGATCTTTTTATGAGAATATGATATATTGTTTTACACTAGTTCCTGATTTAACAGCTTCCTCTGGCGTCCAGTCATAGAACGACGAAAGGGTTTAAAGGCCTCTCTTCCCATTCGATGGGGTTTGTTCTTAGAGGTTAGGGTCTGCTTGCGTCGTCCTTAATCAGAAACCAAAACTTACTTTCTGCAAAACCTAGATCCTGAAACCCTAGATTATTGTGATTATTTGTTATGAAGCCCAACATTAAAGAATTAAGTTTAATGGAATAAATTAAGTCTAAAATTGAAATTCAAGATCTAAGACATATCCATAATACTGTTCGCGGCTGGGGTACAATAGTCTATTTAGGCAATTGGAGAGATCAAATCGATATCAAGATGTGGTTTAGATCGGATCAACAATGGCTTAAGAACCATGCCAAAAGTCCCGATTAAGATCTGAGTGTCAAGATCGAGTATGATCAAGCCAAGACCCTAAATTAGGTCAGAGGTTAGAGTCGATATAGACTAACCCAATTGGTTCTGACAACAATTTGGTGTTACAGGTAAGTTTGCACAGCGAGTCTTATCATTAGGAAAACTGACGT